>ML277489.1:0-43110 GCA_005239495.1 Nicotiana undulata
AATGTCCTCCCTTATCGCTCCTTGTTGCGGCGTGCAACCCGATCCCACCTGTCCACCCTTATTTCTCCTCCCGATAAATATATCACCCTTATTACTCCTGTTGCGGCGTGCAACCCGATCCCATCTGTCCACCCTTATCACTCCTTGTTGCGGCGTGCAACTCGCTCCCACCAGACAATCACATCTCTTTATTTATAAAAAAGATTTTCACAATTTAAGTCAAAGACTTTCACAATATTTATGTCTCACCAATTGTAAACAATCAATTGAAACCCAACAACCACATAAACCTAAACAATCATAAAACAGTTAAACTGCATTCCTCATCACTTCCTTAATATTATCAACAATGGAACCAACAGGAACATATACATATATATAATTTGTAAAAACAATGCCAAACCGCTCAACCGTTTTGTACCACAAGGAATCCAGCTAAAACAATCAATACTCTTTCCAAAATAACCACAACAATAACTAACAATAAAATAACGAGACCAAGTAGTCATAGAAACAATAATGGACATAGAACAATTAAGGCAAGAATCAATTAAGTTGGGAATGGGAAAGGGATCATGCTTAACAGGCAAACTGGGTGGTGCATAGATACTCGTCACCTCAACTATACACCACACCCATGCATTTCACGTAGAAAACAAGTGGGGATTCCTATTCCCTCAAGTCAAAGTTAGACCAAACACTTACCTCAATTTCGCAGGCCACTCACAGCTCAATTATAGCTTTTCCTTTAGAATTTTCCTCTAACGCGCTCGTACTATGTAGCATACGCACGGGAAGATACAACTCATCAAGTAGCTAAAGTATTATTACTGTCTCCTTGATAACACCACAGTCTGTACGATCTTGTACTACAATATCTAGACATCCTTTAGAATCTTGCATAGGCCGCAATATTACTATATTCTTGGTATCACCATCTTCTTGATGATTTGGTGTGATATGTGGGCACCCTTTTGGATCTTTTAAAGTGGGTAGTGAAGAAAACGCACTGGAGTTGATCTCTTCTAAGTTTTGAAATATTCATAATCAAGGATGAAATATATAGAACAAGAAAAGGTTGTGGGGTTTTACAAGATTTCTCCCTTATTTGTTTTTTTACGAGATTCCTTTTCACACTCATTGTAAATAACGAGGTGTATCAAATCTTGCTATGATTTCAGATGGGATTGGGTGACAATAGTGAAAGAGCAAATATTAGATATGGAGATTCCCAGTCACCTTCTACTGCTAGGTATTTTATTTCCACAATAAAAGTAAATTTGTTGTTCGGATAACTTTTACCAAAACAGTAGATATGTTGGTCCATCACAGATTTTGACGGGGAGAGAGGTAAGGAAGAGAAAAAAAATGGAATTTATACACGGCAAAAATTGGGTTTGTAATTGTTTAAGATTGGTTGACTTCGATGCTATACTTCACGCCTGTCAAAGTTGATTTTTTTTTTAAAATCCAGCAAAATAAATTTTCTTCAAAAATTGATTTCTAAGGCTAGGGACCTCGAAATTCAATTCCGGGCATACACCTAAATCCCATATTTTATTGCGGACCTCCCGGGATCGTCGAAACACAGATCCAAGTCCGTTTACTCAAAATATTGACTCAAGTCAACCAAAAATTATTATTTCTTATATTTTCACATTAAAGCTTTCCGATTTCACGCTCGGACTGCGCACGCAAATCGAGGTATTTAAAATTAACCTTTTTAGGGCTATTAAGTCTAGAACGGAGTCTAACTTCATAAAATGACCCATTGGATCATCACAATCTCCACCTCTAAAACAAACGTTCGTCTTCGAATGGACATAGAAGATTACCTGAATTTGCAAATAAGTGTGATATTTACTCTGCATGTCCGACTCGGACTCCCAAGTAGCTGCCTCAACTGGCTGGCCTCTCCACTGCACTCGAACTGAAGGATAACTCTTAGATCTCAATTGACGAACCTGATGGTCTAAAATGGCTACTGGCTACTCCTCATAAGTCAAGTCTTTGTCCAATTGGACAAAGCCGAAATCTAACACGTGGAACGGGTCACCATGATATTTCTGGAGCATAGATACATGGAATACCGGATAAACTGAGGATAACCCTGGAGGCAACGCAAGTCTACAAGCTACCTCCCCCACTCTATCAAGAATCTCAAACGGCCCGATATACCTAGGGCTCAACTTAACCTTCTTCCCAAATCTCATAACACCCTTCTTGGGCGACACAAGAAGCAATAATCTCTCTCTAACCATGAATGCCACATCACGAACCTTACGATCGGCATAAATCTTTTGCCTAGACTGATTTGCACGAAGTCTCTCCTGTATAATCTTGACCTTACCTAAGGCCTCCTAAACTAAGTCTGTACCCAATAATCGAGCCTCTCCCGGCTCAAACCATCCAACTGGAGATCTGCACCGTCTACCATATCACGTATCATAAGGAACCATCTGAATGCTCAACTGATAACTATTATTATAAGTAAACTCCGCTAACAGCAAGAACTGATCCCATGAACCTCCAAAGTAAAAAACACAAGCGTGGAGCATATCCTCCAATATTTGAATAGTACACTCGGATTGCCCGTCAGTCTGAGGGTGAAATGTTGTACTTAACTCTACTCGGGTACCCAACTCACGATGTACTGCTCTCCAAAAGTGCAAAGTAAACTGCGTACCTCGAGCAGAAATAATAGACACGGGCACACCATGAAGGCGAACTATCTCCCGAATATATAACTCAGCCAACCGCTCTGAAGTATAAGTACTTGCCATAGGAATGAAATGTGCTGATTTAGTCAGCCTATCCACAATAAACCAAACTGCGTCAAATTTCCTCTGAGTCCGTGGGAGTCCAACAACGAAGTCCATAGTGATGCGCTCCCACTTCCACTCAGGAATCTCTATCTGCTGAAGCAAACCACCAGGTCTCTGATGCTCATACTTTACCTGCTGACAATTTAAGCAACAAGCCGCATACGCCACAATGTCCTTTTTCATCCTTCTCCACCAATAATACTGCCTCAAATCTTGGTACATTTTAGCTGCCCCTGGGTGAATAGAATACTTAGAACTCTGAGCCTCCTCAAGGATCAACTCACGAAGGCCATCAACATTAGGCACACATAAACGACCCTCCATCTTCAAAACACCATCACTTCCAACTGTAACCTGCTTGGCATCACCGTGCCGAACTGTGTCCCTAAGGACCGCCAAAGGTGGGTCATCATCCTGCTGCTCCTGGATACGCTCAATTAGAGGAGATCAAGCGACTATACAAGCTAGAACACTGTTGGGCGAAATATCCAACCTCATGAACTGATTAGCCAACGTCTGAATGTCTGAAGCCAACGGTATCTCACCAACTGGAATATACGCAAGGCTTCCCATACTCATTGCCATTCTACTGGATGCATCGACCACCACATTGGCTTTCCCCGGGTGATACAATATGGTGACATCATAATCTTTTTGTAACTCTAACCATCTCCGCTGCCTCAAATTTAGATCTTTCTGCTTGAATAAGTACTGGAGATTGCGATGGTCAGTAAAAACCTCACACGGCACGCCATAAAGATAGTGCCTCCAAATATTCAATGCATGAACAATGGCTGCCAACTCTAAGTCATGAATCGGATAATTCTTCTCATGGACTTTCAGCTGCCGAGACGCATATGCAACACCGTGCCATCCTGCATCAATACTGCTCTAAGCCCAACTCGGGAAGCATCACAATACACCGTAAAAGAACCCGAACCTGATGGTAATACCAACATCGGTGCTGAAGTCAAGGCTGTCTTGAGCTTCTGAAAGCTCGCCTCGCACTCATCTGACTATTTAAATGGGGCACCTTTCTGAGCCAATATAGTCATTGGGGCTGCTATGGATGAGAACCCCTCCACAAAACGATGGTAGTAACCCGCGAAACCCAAGAAACTCCTAATCTTCGTGGCTGTAGTGGGTCTAGGCCAGTTCTTGACTGCCTCCATTTTCTTAATAGTTGTCCATAACCAATTACAGAATTATCAAATAGCTTCACGTCAACAAAGAAAATCTCCTTTCAAACCTTCACAATACTGATAACGAGATATGATGCTTGAAGACCTCGTATTTATATACTCGAATTAACGTGTCTCATTTGACGCCACATGAGCAGGCACATACCTCGTAGGTCAAAGCTCAATAATTATAACACGGATTTTGCAAATTGTGCACAGATAAATAATTTATTTATTTATTTACTTATTATTAGTATTACTTTTATTATTATTTATTCATTTATTATTATGATTATTATCATTATTTTATACATAAATTGTTGAATAAGCCTAACAGGTATGACTCTCTACCCGTACTATAGTAAAATTTTAATTCACAAGGGAGAATTTAAACACAAGAATTTCCATCACAAGGACCTCGTCCTTACATAACTTCCACCGCAGCTCGTATCCCGATTTAAATATCTCAAATCATATTAAAATGCGAGGATCTCGTCCTCAATTATGAATCACAAGCAACATGCGTATCGTGCCAATTGAAACATTCCATTTCCTTCCTTTAAATATTTTCCGTTAAAAACAATTACAACACGTAATGATAGACACAACTATCCCCATAGAATTTCTCAATACAAGTATTCATAGAAGTAGATTTTTAGAGTTACGAAGCTCACCCGAGAGTGGAGCATATTAGGAGGACTTTCTAGATACTCATAACCGAATAGTTAAGGAAATTATCAATTTATAATAACTAGAGACTTTTTTTTCTTGTAATGGCACCATTTGATATAACGACCTTAGCCATACCATAGAAAATATATCAACAAGCTGGGTCTCCACCTCTAGGAATCTGACCTCTACCTTCGACATTCCGACCCTTTTTTCCTAGCTGGTCATGTAGATTGAATTGTAACTGCAATGGGGCACGTCGCCTGAGTGCTCTGATGAAATATGACTCTCCCAAGTCTAGGACAGTTTCTACCACTAGCCGAAATAAAGTATCAACTTTCCCTGAGTCGCACAAAATTTTACAATCATAATTGAGTCATTTAATGAGTTTGGGGACTCGCCCTCTGGATATATGAACCAAAATAGGAGTATGACAGGCTAACTTATCAAACCTGATGGCATGTTCTGACATTGTCATGATGACCTGACACAATCGTTCAAACCCTAAGCGCCACGCAAAATGGAAAGTTCGAGAAACAAACTCTTTCAAAACCATTATAAGAACTGAGTCAAATAGTTGGTGTTGCAATGACTGGTCGTCCTCTTCGTAGGCTTGCCTCAACCACTGGCGACCAATTTCTTCTGTACCATGTTGACTCAACACCGTTGAGCTACCCCACGTATTTATGTACCCTTCATTATTCCTTGGGGTAACTTTTATCCTTATTGATGCACAATGACTCCAAATGTAAAGCTCTACACAGATAATTCTTGGCACGAACCATATAGTTTAGAAGCTCGTCAACCACTGTACTCCCTCTGGAGCACCCCAAAATCCGCAACTGTGACTTCCACGCTGAGTAGAGCTTCTATAGATTTAAAGTTGTTCGAATAACTCGTTTGGTACTGAGGTATATGGTTATTAAGGAGACTGACATACCGCAATTCCCAACTTTATCTTTTGCAACATCTCCGACCTTATACATTCCAAGCCAAAACTGATATAACACATGACCCCGCAATCTATTCCTTGACGGTGGACTTTTCCACTTGGCATGAAGTCATAGGTCACAATGCCTGATAATCCACAATGTTAAACTTCACAGCTCATATAAATCAACCCCAATGCTTTCAACTATTCTCTTGTTATGAAATACTGGGGTAGCTATAAATCATTCTGGGATATGGACTAGTCCAACATGTACCGACATTGCAAGAACCTCCGCGTCTATATCCATTTGAGATTGTAAAATAGGTACTGATGTTCGAGCTTTAGACTGAGCTATGCTTCTGTCTCTTCCCTTGATCGTAACTGTCATTAGGGCTTCATCTGTAACGACCCGATCGGTCGTTTTGCGTTATCGGACCCCATTCCCCTAAACGAGACTTCCCATAGCGGCTTCTCGTGATTTATGACTTGCGGGGATGGGTGGTTTGGGATTTGGAAGTTTTTAGAGTGTTATAGTAACACTTGGTTCCTTAAGAATGGCCATTTAGGCCAAGTTTGACTTCGGTCAACATTTTGAGCAAACGACCTCGGAATCGAGTTTTGACGGTTCCAATAGCTTCGTATGATGATTTCGGACTTGGGCGTATGTTCGGAATGGGTTTTGGATATCCCGGGAGCGTTCGGAGTCCAATATCAAAATAAGAGTTTCCTTAAGTTTGAAATTTGGTTTGGAACATGTTTTTGAGTTATCGAGGTCCGAATGGAATTCTGAGATCGGGAATAGCTCCGTTATGTCATTGATGAATTTCCTGTAAAATTTGGTATCATTCTGAGTAGTATAGGTGGTTCGGCGCATTGATATCAAATTTAAGAACTTGAAGTTCTTGAGTATTGGTTCTAAGGGTTTTGAAGGGTGATTTTGAGTTTTAGCATTGTTTTGAGTGTTCCGAAGGCTCGAGCGAGTCCGTATTATGATTTGGGACTTGTCAGTATATTTGGACGGGGGCTCGGGTGGGCCCAGGTGCCCCTCGGGCACTATACGAGGCCAAAACCCAGCTAAAATGCAGGTGGTGCACCTGATCTGGTGTGACCGCAGGTGCGGTTGCCCAACCGCAGGTGCGGGACCGCTGCTGCAGTCCCAGCCTCGCAGGTGCGGAAACCAGTGGCCAGGCGATTTCTCGCAGGTGCGGACAAAGTTCAATAGGAGCGGAGCCGCAGGTGTGGTCTCCTCTCCGTAGGTGCGGGCCCAGCCTTTCTCGTCTAGCTCCGCAGATATGAGCTTTTGCTCGCTAGTGCGAGATCGCAGGTGCGGTCCTTGAGCCGCAGATGCGAAAACACTGTGGATAGTGTGATCTTTTTAAATACGGGAGTCTTCATTTTCATCCCTATTTCTCCTCCATTAAAAGACCTTGAGAGCTTTGGATAAGGACTCCACGACCAACCACTGTAAGGTAAGTCAATTCCACCCTAAAGTTAGTTTTAATTCATGAATTACTAGTTAAATTACCTATTTAATTAGTGAAAAATCAAGAATTGGGTAGTAACCTAGGGCTTGTGGAGATTTGATGAATTACCCATTAATTTTCCATGAATTCAAGAAAAAATCATATATTTACGACCTTTAGGTTATAGGTGAGTGTTTCCTTCGAGAAATTTCGGAATCCGAGCGAGCGGGCCCGGGGTTGAATTTTGGGAATTCTTCAAGAATGATGAATTTATTGAATAAATAGGATAATTTACCTACTTTGAGCATGAATTAATATAATTTTATAACATTTGGCTAGTTACGAGTCCTCAGGTGTAGAGTTCGGAGTTTCGAGCGCATTCTTGGTCCGGGAGGTAGATTCGACACGAGGTGAGTCTCCTTTCTAACCTTGTAAGAGGAAAATTGTCCTCATAGGTGATTTAAATGTTATGTGTAATTGTTTTGGGGGCTACGTGCACAAAAAGTGACGAGAGTCCGTGCGTAGCTACTATTATGCCATGTTGGGTAGCTTTAGGGCCCACGAGCATGATTTTATGTGCCTACATGTATGTCTCGGCGTACTTTGAGTTGCTTATTACTCTTGAACTAGCATGAAAATAGTAGTAAGTTACATCCGAATTGACAGTTAATTAATCCATGTTACAAGTATAGCCTCTACTGAGCTTATTGATAAATCTGTGTAAGTATACTAGCACCCGAGTCATAGGTATGATTCGCGAGCGGGGTAGCCTTACGATAATTCTGTGTAAGTATATGAGCACCTGAGTCGCAGGTATGATTCGCGAGTGGGATAGCCTTGTTATTATTATGAGCATGATTGATTTGCGAGCGGGGAGTAGATGCACTTATGGTTCGGGCCGTTCGACCCTCGGCAGTGCATAGTTATTATCTTGACGACTCCGACCGGTTGTCTTTATCCTGTGTACGCATGGAAAATGTAACTGTTTTTTGTAGATATTGATTTGGCGGATAATTGGGAGAAAATGTAGTACTTGTTTACTTGCGTTCAGTATACACTTGGATTTACGTTCCCTATATGTACTTACTGTTCACTGTTTTACATGCCTACCGCTTTCATTATATTCTGTTATACTATACTGTTGGACCTTAGTGAGTGCCAAGTCGACCTCTCGTCACTACTTCTTCGAGGTTAGACTGGATACTCACTGGGTACATATTTATTTATGTACTCTTGCTACGCTTCTGTACTTAATTGTATAGGTTCTGAGGCTGGTGCATCTGGTTATCATACCAGAGCTAGATTCTGATATAGTAGACCTGACTCCACGGTGAGCTATTTTCTCCTGACGATCCTCAGCAGCGCCATGGAGCTCCTTTTGCTTATTTTCCCATCTATATACTTCAGACAGTGGGATTGTATATTTTATTTTTTGTATATCCAGTTAGTATGCCCGTGCTACTCGTGACACTAGTTCCTGGCACACACATAGTGGTTTCTATGTATTATAGATTGTGTACATTTTTGGCCGTGCCCACTTTATGTCTGCTTTCGGATTAAAAAAATTGGTTAATCATCTTTTCGATATTATGTTTCAAACTTTATAACTTGGTGTGTGATGAAATATTTCGTCAAATAAGAAAGAACCCTTAGTTAAATGAGAGTTGGCTTGCCTGACCCTGCTGTTGGGCGCCATCACGACCTGAGTTAGGATTTGGGGTCGTGACAACATGGTATCAGAGCTCTAGGTTCACGTAGGTCTCATGAGTCACGGGCAAACCCAGTAGAGTCTTGCGGATTGGTACGGAGACGTCTGTACTTATCTTCAAGAGGCTATAGGGTGTTAGGAAACCTCTCTTTATTCATATTCTATCGTGAAATCGATGATGTACTAAAAACTCATCCTTCTATTCTCTCACAGATGGTGAGGACACGCGCATCCGATGCTCTTGATCCGGGAGATGCCGCTACCCCCGTCGTCCGAGGCCGTGGAAGAGTCCGAGGGAGGGCACCGGCCCGAGGTAGGGGACGAGGGCGTCCCAGAGCTATTCCAGTTGCACCACCAGAGGACCCTATCCTAGAGGAGCAGGACGAGGTGCCTCCAACAGATCCTGTTCCAGTGGACTTCATGACGGCGCCAGGCTTCCAGGAGGTCATGGGCCGTATGATGAGATTCATGGACAACATGTCCCAGGCTGGTTTATTTCCAGCAGATCCTGCCACTTCTCAGGCGGGAGGGGGAGCCCATACCCCTACCGCCCAGGCCACATGATAGGCAGAAACAGTGCATCATACCCTGGGTACCCCGCCCGTGGGTGGGGTCCAGCCTGTAGCAGCAACACCTGAGCCTAGACCAGTTGTGTATGGCGATCAGTAGAAGATGTTGGACAGTTGGACTTGATTGCGCCCACCAGTCTTCGGGGGTGAGCGAGGCGAGGATTCCCAGGACTTCATTGATAGGTGCAGGGACATACTGCACAACATGAGGATCCTAGCGTCCCATGGAGTGGATTTCACCACATTTCAGTTAGAGGGCAGAGCTCGCAGGTGGTGGAAGTCTTATATTCTCAGAAGGCCAGCAGATTCCCCTCCTGTCACTTGGGAGCAGTTCACGCAGATGTTTCTGGACAAATATATTCCACCCTCTGAGAGGGAAGAGCTGCGGTGTCAGTTTGAGCGGCTAGAGCAGGGACAGATGTCCGTGACAGATTATGAGGCCAGATTTTCAAAGTTATCCCGCCATGCACTTATGATATTACCTACCGATGCTGAGAGAGTGCGGAGGTTTGTAGCGGGATTACATCCAGGTATTAGAGCCACCGTGTCCTGAGAGGTGGAGATGGGTACTCCTTATCAGCTCGTGGTAGAGATTGCTCGCAGGATCGAGGGTTATCGGTCGAGGAGCAAGGAGTAGGGTCAGCAGGACAAGAGGGCTAGGTTCTCCGGAGATTTCAGGGGTGCCCCAGTTAGGAGCAGGGGTTAATTTGGGGGTGGTCAGCTCAGTAGGCCTTTATATTCATCACCTCCACCACCTCCTCAAGGTGTTCCAGTGAGACCTCAATTCAGCGCCATGCCATAGCGTTCCTACCGTCCTCTAGCTATTCAGAGTTCACCTAATGGTTATCCCAGTCACCAGAGATCCTCTAGTCCTTACTTCAGTGCCATGCTAGAGGGTTCTCACCGTCCCCCAGCCATCCAGGATTATTCTCCAGGGCAGCATGCTATGCCACCTGTGAAACGTTATGAGTGTGGGGATTCAGGCCATGTGAGGAGGGCTTGTCCCAGGTTTTGGGGCAAGGCAGTGCAGCAGGGTTATCAGCCTATGGCTTCAACACCAGTAGTCTGGCTACCTAGAGGTAGATGACAGGGCGACAGAGGTCGTCCTAGAGGTGGAGGCCAGTCAGGAGGAGGTCAGCCAGCTCCTGTTCACTCTGGTGGGGCTTAGTCTTCAGGTGCTCTAGCCAGATTCTATGCTATTCCGGCCAGATCGGATGTAGTGGCCTCAGACGCCGTGATCATAGGTATTATCTCAGTATGTGGTAGAGAGGCTTCAGTATTGTGTGATCCAAGATCCACTTATTCCTATGTTTCACTCATATTTGCTCATTTTATGGATGTTCCTCATGAGTCCTTGAGTTCCCCTATATATGTGTCCACTCCCGTGGGCGATTCTGTAGTGGTGGACCGGTTCTATCAGTCTTGTGTGATCACATTCTATGAGTTTGAGACCAGGGCGGATATGTTATTGATCGATATGGTTGATTTCGAGGTTATTCTGGGCATAGATTGGCTATCTCCTTATCATGCCGTGCTGGATTGCCATGCTAAGACAGTTACTTTAGCCATGCCTGAGTTTGCTAGGATGGAGTGGAGGGGTTCTTCAGTTAGTGCATCCAGCCGGGTTATTTCCTTCATGAAGGCTCGGCATATGGTCGACAAGGGTTGTTTGGCCTATCTTGCTTATGTGCGGGACACCACCACCGAGTCCCCGACTATTGATTCGGTGCCAGTTGTTCGAGAGTTTGCTGATGTATTTCCTTCAGACCTTCCAGGCATGCCTCAAGATCGAGACATTGATTTCTGCATTGATTTAGCTCCAGATACTCAGCCTATCTCCATTCCCCCGTACCGTATGGATCCTAAGGAGTTGAAGGAGAAGCTTGAGGAGTTGTTGGCTAAGGGGTTCATCAGGCCGAGTGTATCGCCATGGGGTGATGCAGTCCTATTTGTTAAGAAGAAGGATGGGTCTATGCGTATGTGTATTGATTACCGCCAGTTGAATAAGGTCACCATTAAGAACAAGTATCCTATGCCGCGCACCAATGATTTGTTTGACCAGTTGCAGGGTGCTCGTGTGTTTTATAAGATTGATTTGAGATCAGGTTATCATCAGTTGAAGATTCGGGCCTCAAATGTTCCGAAGACTGCATTTCGTACTAGATATGGCCACTATGAGTTCCTGGTGATGTCCTTTGGCTTGACTAATGCCCCGGCATCATTTATGGATTTGATGAATAGGGTGTTCAGGCCGTATATTGATTCCTTTGTCATTGTCTTCATTGATGACATCTTGATTTACTCGCATAGTTTGGGTGAGCACGAGCAGCATCTGAGAGTGGTACTCCAGACCTTGCGGGAATAGAAGCTATATGCTAAGTTCTCCAAGTGTGAGTTCTGGTTAGATTCCGTGGCGTTCCTGAGGCATGTGGTATCTAGAGAGGGTATCAAGGTTGATCCCCAAAAGATTGAGGCAGTTCAGAGTTGGTCGCGTCCTACTTCAGCTACAGAGATCAGGAGCTTTTTGGGCCTAGAAGGCTATTACCGCCGATTTGTGGAGGGGTTCTCTTCTATTGCAGCTCCATTGACTATATTGACTCAGAAGAATGCCACGTTTCGATGGTCCGATGAGTGTGAGGCGAGCTTCCAGAAGCTCAAGTCAGCATTGACCTCAGCACCAATTCTGACATTGCCTTTCGGTTCTGGGATGTATATTGTGTATTGTGACGCTTCACGCGTTGGGTTGGGATGTGTGTTGATGCAGGACGGGAGAGTTATTGCCTATGCTTCGCGCTAGTAGAAGGTTCATGAGAAGAATTACCCTGTGCACGACTTAGAGTTGGCAGTGATTGTTCATGCTCTGAAGATTTGGAGGCACTACTTGTATGGAGTGTCTTCTGAGGTTTATACAGACCATTGCAGTTTGCAGCATTTATACAAGCAGAGGGATCTTAATTTGAGACAGCATAGATGGCTTGAGTTGTTGAAGGATTATGATATCACCATTCTTTATCATCCGGGCAAGGCAAATGTGGTAGCAGATGCCTTGAGCAGAAAGGCAGAGAGTATGGGTAGCTTGGCCTATATTGCAGTAGAGGAGAGACCTCTAGCATGGGATATTTAGTCCTTGGCTAATCGCTTGGTGAGATTAGACCTTTCGGAGCCTCGTCGAGTTCTTGCACATGTGGTTGCTCAGTCTTCGTTGTTGGGAGAGATTAAGGCTCGACAGGTTGATGATCCGTGCTTAGCAGAGCTTCGGGAGACAGTGGTCCAGGGTAGGGCCAAAGAGGTTACATCGGGAGAGGATGGTGTTCTGAGACTTCAAGGTAGTTTGTGTGTTCCTAATGTCGACGGCCTGAGGGAGAGGATTCTGGAGGAGGCACACAGTTCACAGTATTCTGTTCATCCTGGTGCTACGAAGATGTATCGTGATTTGAGGCAGCATTTCTGGTGGAGGCGGATGAAGAAAGACATTGTGGAGTATGTGGCTAGTTGTCTTAATTTCAGCAGGTTAAGTACGAGCATCAGAGGCCAGGAGGCCTATTTCAGCAGATGCCCATTCCTGAGTGGAAGTGGGAGCGCATCACTATAGACTTCGTGGTTGGGTTACCTCAGACTTCGCGGAAGGTTGACGCGATTTGGGTCATTGTGGATCGATTGACCAAATCGGCGCATTTCATTCTAGTGGCCACTACTTACACTTCTGCGAGGCTAGCCCAGATCTACATTCGGGAGATAGTCCGGTTGCACGGTGTGCCAGTATCCATTATATCAGATCGAGGTCCTCAGTTCACCTCACACTTCTGGAGAGCATTGCATAGTGAGATGGGCACCCAGATAGACCTCAATACAGTATTTCACCCTCAGACTGATGGTCAGTCGGAGCGTACAGTTCAGATATTGGAGGACATGCTCAGGGCTTGTGTGATTGACTTTGGAGGTCAGTGGGACCAGTTCTTGCCTTTGGCCGAGTTTGCTTACAATAATAGTTATCAGTTCAGCATCGAGATGGCTTCATTCGAGGCTTTGTATGGTCGGCGATGTCGTTCTCCTATCGGGTGGTTTGAACCTGGTGAAGCTAAGTTATATGGCACTGACCTGGTGAGGGATGCTTTGGAGAGAGTAAAGTTGATACAGGAGAGACTCCGCACAACACAATCCAGACAGAAGAGTTACGCAAATCAGAGGGCGTGTGATGTAGCATTTATGGAGGGAGATAAGGTTCTGCTGAAGGTTTCGCCGATGAAGGGCATTATGAGATTCGGGAAGAAGGGCAAGTTGAGCCCAAGGTTTATAGGCCCTTTTGAAGTGTTGAGGCGAGTCGGAGAGGTTGCTTATGAGTTAGCTTTACCTCCCAGTTTATCAGGAGTTTATCCGGTCTTTCATGTATCCATGCTTCAGAGATATCACATTGACTTCTCTCACGTGGTTAATTTCAGCACTATCCAGTTGGATGAGAAGTTGGGCTACGAGGAGAAGCCAGTTGCTATTATTGATAGACAGGACCGCCAGTTGAGGTCCAAGAGAGTTTCTGCGGTGCAGGTCCAGTGGAGGGGCCAATCAGTTGACGAGGCGACTTGGGAGTCCAAGGAGGACATGCAGAGCAGATATCCACATCTATTCAGCACTTTAGGTACGATTCTAGACCCGTTCAAGGATGAACGTTTGTTTAAGAGGGGGAGAGTGTAACGACTCGACCGGTCGTTTTGCTTTATCGGACCCCGTTCCCCTAAATGAGACTTCCCATAGCGGCTTCTCGTAATTTATGACTTGCGGGGACGGGTGGTTCGGGATTTGGAAGTGTTTAGAGTTATATAGGAACACTTGGTTCCTTAAGCATGGCCTATTAGGTCAAGTAGATTTGTATGATGATTTTGGACTTGGTCGTATGTTCGAAATGGGTTTTGGATAGCCCAGGAGCGTTCGGCGTCCAATATCGAAATAAGAGTTTCCTTAAGTTTGAAATTTGGTTTGGAACGTGTTTTTTAGTTATCGAGGTCCGAATGGAATTCCGAGACCGGTAATAGCTCTGTTATGTCATTAATTACTTGCCTGTAAAATTTGGTATCATTCCGAGTAGTATAGGTCAGTTCGGCGCATTGATATCGAATTCAAGAACTTGAAGTTCTTAAGTTTTGGTTCTAGGGGTTTTGAAGGGTGATTTTGAGTTTTAGCGTTGTTTTGAGTGTTTCGAAGGCTCGAGCGAGTCTGTATTATGATTTGGTATATTTGGACGGGGGCTCGGGTGGGCCCAGGTGCCCCTCTGGCACTATACGAGGCCAAAAACAAGCTGAAAATGCAGCTGGTGCACCTGATCTGGTGAGATCGCAAGTGCGGTTGCCCAGCTGCAGGTGAGGGACCGCTCCTGAGGTCCCAGCCTCGCTGGTGCGGAAACCAGTGGCCATGACATTTCTCGCAGGTGCGGACAAAGTTCCGCAGGAGCAGAGCCGCAGGTGCGGTCTCCTCTCCGCAGGTGCGAGCCCAGCCTTTCTCGTCCAGCTCCGCAAGTGCGAGCTTTTGCTCACAGGTGCGAGACCGCAAGTGTGGTCCTTGAGCCAAAGGTGCGAAAACACTGTAGATAGTGTGATCTTTTTAAATACGGGAGTCTTCATTTTCATCCCTATTTCTCCTCCATTAAAAGACCATGAGAGCTTTGGATAAGGACTCCACGACCAACCACTGTATGGTAAGTCAATTCCACTCTAAAGTTAGTTTTAATTCATGAATTACTAGTTAAATTACCTATTTAGTTAGTGAAAAATCAAGAATTGGGTAGTAACCTAGGGCTTGTGGAGATTTGATGAATTACCCATTAATTTGCTATGAATTCAAGTAAAAATCATATATTAACGACCCTTAGGTTATGGGTGAGTGTTTCCTTCGAGAAATTTCAGAATCCGAGCGAGCGGGCCCGGGGTTGAATTTTGGGAATTCTTCAAGAATGATGAATTTATTGAATAAATAGGATAATTTCCCTAGTTTGAGCATGAATTGATATAATTGTATAACATTTGGCTAGTTACGAGTCCTCGGGTGTAGAGTTCGGAGTTTCGGGCGCATTTTTGGTCCGGGAGGTAGATTCGACACGAGGTGAGTCTCCTTTCTAACCTTGTAAGAGGAAAATTGTCCCCATAGGTGATTTAAATGCTATGTGCAATTGTTTTGGGGCCTACGTGCGCACGAAATGATGAGAGTCCGTGTATAGCTACTATTATGCCATGTCGGGTAGCTTTAGGGCCCACGAGCATGATTTTATGTGCCTACATGTATCTCTCGGCTTACTTCGAGTTGCTTATTACTCTTGAACTAGCATGAAAATAGTAGTACGTTACATCCGAATTGACAGTTAATTAATCCCTGCTACAAGAACAGCCTCTACTGAGCTTATTGATAAATCTGTGTAAGTATACTAGCACCCGAGTCGCAGGTATGATTCGCGAACGGGGTAGCCTTACGATAATTCTGTGTAAGTATACGAGCACCCGAGTGACAGGTATGATTCGCGAGCGGGATAGCCTTGTTATTATTATGTCAACCGTGTCGCATGATTGATTCGCGAGCGGGGAGTAGATGCACTTATGGTTCGAGTCGTTCGACCCTCGGCAGTGCATAGTTATTATCTTTACGACTCCGACCGGTTGTCTTTATCCTGTGTGCGCATGGAAAATGTTAATGTTTTTTATAGATATTGATTTGGCGGATATTTGGGAGAAAATGTAGTACTTGTTTACTTGCGTTCAGTATACACTTGGATTTCTGTGCCCTATATGTACTTACTGTTCACTGTTTTACATGCCTACCGCTTTCTTTATACTCTGGTATACTGTATTGTTGGACCTTAATGAGTGCCAAGTCGACCTCTCGTCACTACTTCTTCGAGGTTAGACTGGATACTCACTGGGTACATATTTATTTATGTACTCATGCTACGCTTTTGTACTTAATTGTACAGGTTCTGAGGCTGGTGCATCTTGTTATCATACCGGAGCTAGATTCTAATATAGTAGACCTGACTCCACGGTGAGCTGTTTTCTCCTGACGATCCTCAGCAGCGCCATTGAGCTGCTTTTGCTTATTTTCCCATCTATACATTGCAGACAGTGGGATTGTATATTTTGTCTTTTGTATATCCACTTAGTATGCCCGTGCTACTCGTGACACTAGTTCCTGGAAAACACATATTTACTACCATGGATTATAGACTGTGTACATTTTTGCCTACGCCTCTTTATGTCTACTTTCGGATTAAAAAAATTAGTTAATCATCTTTTCGATATTGTGTTTCAAACTTTATAACTTGGTATGTGATGAAATATTTTGTCAAATAAGAAAGAACCCTTAGTTAAATGAGTGTTGGCTTGCCCGACCCCGCTGTTGGGCGCCATCACGACCTGAGTTAGGATTTGGGGTCGTGACATCATCTCTTGTCCGGTCATAGACACTTTGCATGTTGTCGAGATTTGTGAGAGGACAAGAGTAGGCAAGTTCAATCATCAATGGTAGAATAAATTCGCACGATGGAGTAGAATAGAAGTGAAATTGTTCCTAACTTCATAGTCTCTGATAGATAAGTACAGACGTCTCCGTACCGATCCTTCAGACTCTACCAAGTCCGTTCGTGAATTGTGAGACCTAAGCAACCTAGTTCTCTGATACCAACTTGTCACGACCCAAATTACCAACCTTAGGGATCGTGATGACGCCTAACACCATACTTGCTAGGCAAGCCAATATTAGAATTCGATTAACTACTTTGCATTATTTATCCATTTAGACATAATAAAATAATCTAAAGTAAACTGAATCTATTGGTTTTCGATGAATAATTTTGAGAGATAAAATAATGAACAATTGAATAAAACGAACCACGAACTAATTTTATAAATAGATCTAAGACTACCCAGGGTCTGGTGTCATAATTCACGAACTACTAAAGAATACTACAAATAATGGGCTGAAAAAAATAATGTAATTATTCTGAATATAATAAAACAACGTTATGAAAATAGGAGAAGACTCTCGGGATTTGCGAACGCCGACAGATATACCTTGTATCTCCGAATAAATGAATAGCCGCTCTAAATATCTCTATTGCTCGTCGATACCTGGATCTGCACAAAAGAGTGCAGAGTGTAGTATCAGTACAACCGACCCCATGTACTGAGTAAGTGTCGAGCCTAACCTCGACGAAGTAGTGACGAGGCTACAACGGAGAATTAACAACATATAACCTGTGGCACTAATATATACAATAACGCAATAAAACAATTCTACACGAACAAGAAAATATAACTGAGACAATAAATAAAGCAAGAAGGAAATCTAAACAAATAATTATGTACTGCAACAACAATGAAATAACTCAGCTGCCTTTTCCAGGCCTCAGCTATAACCAACTCTCAAATAATTTCCAAGTTTCCAAACTTTAACTTTAAATAAAAGTAGTGCCAAAATATGAAAAATAGTAATATAAAATAGAAAGTTTTCAAATCTTTGTTTTTCTATGAAAATCAGTAAAAATATAAATGTCCTCCCTTATCGCTCCTTGTTGCGGCGTGCAACCCGATCCCACCTGTCCACCCTTATTACTCCTATTGCGGCGTGCAACCCGATCCCACCTGTCCACCCTTATCACTCCTTGTTGCGGCGTGCAACCCGCTCCCACCAGACAATCACATCTCTTTATTTATAAAAAAGATTTTCACAATTTAAGTCAAAGCCTTTCACAATATTTATGTCTCAACAATTGTAAACTATCAATTGAAACCCAACAACCACGTAAACCTCAACTATCATAAAATAGTTAAACTGTATACCTCATCACTTCCTCAATATTATCAACAATGGAACCAACATGAACATATACATATATATAATTTGTAAAAACAATGCCAAACCACTCAACTGTTTTGTACCACAAGGAATCCAGCTAAAACAACCAATACTCTTTCCAAAATAACCACAACAATAACTAACAATAAAATAAAAAGACCAAGTAGTCATAGAAACAATAATGGACATAGAACAATTAAGACAAGAATCAATTAAGTTGGGAACGGGAAAGGGATCATGCTTAACAGGAAAATTGGACGGTGCATAGATACTCGTCACCTCACCTATACACCACGCCCATGCATTTCACATAGAAAACAAGTGGGGATTCCTATTCCCTCAAGTCAAAGTTAGACCAAACACTTACCTCAATTTCGCAGGCCACTCACAGCTCAATTATAGCTTTTCCTTTAGAATTTGCCTCTAACGTGCTCGTACCACGTAGCATACGCACGGGAAGATATAACTCATCAAGTAGCTAAATTATTATTACTGTCTCCTTGATAACACCACAGTCTGTACGATCTTGTACTACAATATCTAGACATCCTTTAGAATCTTGCATATGCCGCAATATTACTATATTCTTGGTATCACCATCTTCTTGATGATTTGGTGCGATATGTGGGCACCTTTTTGGATCTTATAAAGTGGGTAGTGAAGAAAACGCACTGGATTTGATCTCTTCTAAGTTTTGAAATATTCATAATCAAGGATGAAATATATAGAACAAGAAAAGGTTGTGGGGTTTTACAAGATTTCTCCCTTATTTGTTTTTTTACGAGATTCCTTTTCACACTCATTGTAAATAACGAGGTGTATCAAATCTTGCTATGATTTCAGATGGGATTGGGTGACAATAGTGAAAGAACAAATATTAGATATGGAGATTCCCAGCGACCTTCTATTGCTAGGTATTTTATTTCCACAATAAAAGTAAATTTGCTGTTCGGATAACTTTTACCAAAACAGTAGATATGTTGGTCCATCACAGATTTTGACGGGGAGAGAGGTAAGGAAGAGAAAAAAAAAGGAATTTATACACGGCAAAAATTGGGTTTGTAATTGTTTAAGATTGGTTGACTTCGATGCTATACTTCACGCCTGTCAAAGTTGATTCTTTATTTTTCTTTTTTCTTTTTAAAATCCAGCAAACTAAATTTTCTTCAAAAATTGATTTCTAAGGCTAGGGACCTCGGAATTCAATTCCGGGCATACGCCTAAATCCCATATTTTACTGCGGACCTCCCGAGATCGTCGAAATACAGATCCGAGTCCGTTTACTCAAAATGTTGAATCATTATTTCTTATATTTTCACATAAAAGCTTTCTGGTTTCACGCTCGGACTGCGCACGCAAATTGAGGTATTTAAAATTAACCTTTTTAGGGCTATTAAGCCTAGAACGGAGTCTAACTTCATAAAATGACCCCTTGTGTCATCACAGACTTCCTCTATGAACGATATGGACACAACAAATCTTATCGTGTCTTTCGTGATGAATTCTCCATCACTTCCCTGGGTTGGATTCATCGTAGAGTTGTCGTGTTCGTCGTCTGCTTTCTGGGTATGATAGTGTTTCCAAGCCAAAGCGACACGATTCACAGCAGGTTGGCTACGGTAACCAGAGCTTTAATGGAAGGAATCGAGAGACAAACATACATTAGTGTTCCGATGATTGTAGAAGAAATATACCGGGCTCTGGATTGTTGCAAGAAAGGGTTCAAACATTTTGAGGGTTGTAACTTGTTGTTGCAGATTTGGTTGTTAGAACACCTCTAGAGAGGCTGATACCGCCAAGAGTTTCCACGGAGACCATGGAATGATCACATAGCTTTTCACCATCCGAAAAGAATGACCTTTATCCGAGACAGATTTGCACAGCCGGAGAATGCTACATAGTGGGTACAGTTTTTCAGTAATTTGACCGAAGACCAGGTCCATTGGATGTTCGAGTGGTTCCCTACCAGTGACTTCATCATCAGGTCCAGGGATGTTCCGCATTTGGTGTTGATCGGGTTAAGGGACATATATCCCTATGTTCTTATCAGAGTCATGAGACAAGCTGGTAGAAAACAAGTCATACCATGAGTCTCCAAAATGGGTCATTACAAAGCAGATTTTCAAGACGATGACATCCCATACAAATGTGAAGCTCAGCACATGTAGCATTTGAAGCCCATTTTGGAAAGGGAAACCATTGATCCGGATTGATACGACGCAGGTCATGTATACTTCTACCTATCATGGTTGGACGATAGCATAGGAGGAATAGTCGAGCCAAGGGTCGATCAAGGAAACATGGTCATAGATAAAGCTGTTGAAGCACAGGTGAAGTATAAAAGGCGGCGCAAAAGAGTTCTCGAGTCCGAGGCCGGACATTTGGAAAAACACAAGGTTGACATGGATTCAATTAATAAATTGAGGAAAATGGCTACTAGATCGACGGAAAGGTTGGAATATCTATAGCAGAGTCTAATGGAGTTAGAGGGGAAGAGTCATAGACTGCCAGAATGCAGAGGGTAACGAGGGAGGACACCTAGCAAGGGCGTATCTGCTGCTAGACATGAGCGACCTGGGGAATCTGATCGACGGAGCCAAGAGAGCCAAGCCTGGAGAAGGTCCTTCTGGGACCAAGTAGATTAGGATTATCTGTTTTTAGAACCATTTAAGAATTAGAATGTAATAAGGCAAATGCCATTAGTGACTCATTTATTTATTGTCGTTTTTAGGTTCGTATTATTTATTACATTAATGAAGTGAGGCAATCATCGGCATTAAAGTTCTCCAAATATACTTGTCGCTAAGCCTACCTCAGGTGTAACGAGGCTCCCAAATTAGGATGCGAATTTACATTTCTACAATACGTGTTTAAATAATGCAAATACTTTTTCAAAATCCTTACTGACTTAGTTACCTTTTATTTTTCTTTATTTTGATTATTCTCATCCCCTAAGGTTGGTTCGCACATACTGGCATCGTCAACATATCACACCAGATCCATAGGCCCTCCACCTCCTCCTCCTCCAAGTGATCCAAAAAGCAAAGGAAAAGCTAAGATGGATGATATGAGTGGTGTCAGGAAAGACAATGCTACACATGTTGAGAATGTGGAAACTTCAGATGGTCGGAGTACCCCGGTATGAAATGATTTGGTCCTACGGTTGGAACAAAAGATATTAGAATTGCAAGAGGAGCTTGAGCAGGTCCGCAACTTGGCAAACCTTTCCACATCCCAGACATCAACCAACAAAATGCTCAAAACCCAGTACCTCCTCAACAAACCAAACCAACGTCCACAAAATCCTCCCTCACCCCACCAATACGCAACACCAACTCAAAATGCTAATCATCTACCCATACCGACACCCCCTCAACACCAGCATCTCCCGACTCAATATCCGCAAACCACTTACCATACCCCTCAGCCCACAACCTATCCCCGATCCACAAAACTCGACTAATGATCACCACTACACTCAAACACCCGGCATTCATCAAAACAATCCCATATACGTGGAAAACCTACCCCTCTCCACTCAACCAACTTCATACACACCAGAATCCGCCGAGAAGGACCTGCTCATTAAGAATATGGCAGAGGAGCTCAAAAAGCTCACAAGCCGAGTCCAGGGTGTTGAAGGAGGCAAAGGAATTAAAGGCCTAAATTATGAGGACCTATGCATTCAGCTGGACGTGGAACTGCCGGAGGGTTCCAAACCTCCTAAGTTCGAGATGTTTGACGGGACGGGTGACCCAAAGGTACATTTGAGAACATACTGCGACAAGCTCGTAGGGGTTGGGAAGGATGAAAGGATTCGCATGAAGCTGTTTATGAGAAGTCTCACTGGAGACGCCCTATCTTGGTACATAAGTCAAAATCCCAAGAAGTGGGCTAATTGGGTAAGCATGGCATCAGACTTCATGGATAGATTCAGGCTCAATACAGAAAATTCACATGATGTCTTCTACGTACAGAATTTGAAGAAGAAACCGACAGAGACTTTTCGCGAGAATGCTACTCGATGGAGATCAAAAGATGCAAAGGTCAGGCCGACATTAGAGGAAGAGCAGATGAAAAAATTCTTTGTCAGAGCCCAGGATCCACAATACTAATGGTCATTGAAAATCACAAGTTCTCCGATATCATCAAACTCGGGGAAAGGATCGAAGAAAGGATTAAGAGCGGAATGGTAACAAATTTTGAGGCGTTGTAGGCTACGAACAAAGCATTACAATCGGGAGGCATATCAAAGAAGAAAGAAATAGGGGCGGTGATGGTAGCCCAAGTTCCAAAATCTCCACTCACACACCAAACACCCCCGCCTACATACCAACCTTCACCTCTCAGATATCCTCAACCCGCTACCGCCTACCACACTTATAACACCCAGCCATCCTATTATCATTCACCTCCAGCTCGCCAAAATTTTCAAAAACCCAGACCCAATTTTGATCGCAAACCACCTAGACAATACACCCCTATTGCTGAACCCATCGACCAACTATATGAAAGATTAAAGGTTGTCGGATATGTCGCCCCTATTCCCGCTATGGCCTTGGAAAACTCCTCCCAATGGGTCAACCCAAACAAGACATGTGCATACCATTTCGGCATGAAGGGTCATACTATTGATGAATGTCGCACTCTGAAAAACAAGATTCAGACGTTGATTGATACCAAAGTTATACAGGTGAAGGAAGTCGCACCCAATGTCCGCAAATATCCCCTCTCAGATCATAGGGGTGAAGGAGTAAATGTGATAGAAACTGATGAAGAATGGGATCCTTAGGGGTCAATTGGGCTTATTCGGGAAGATGGAGACCCTAAGAAACCTGCAGTCACACTCACTCCTATTGTGGTACAGATACAGTCACTGGTCGAAGTTGAGGTAGCCGCATCAGCTCCGTTTGAAATCGAAGTGACAACACCTGCAACTACACCTACTCCATTTGAAGGAGAAGTAACCACACCCTTCACTTTGACAGTGGCACCCACACCGCCTTTCAAATCCAATTTCGTACCTTGAGATTATGTTATTGAAGCTAGGAGAAAAGGGAAAGCAAAAATGGAAGATTCTAGTGCTGCACAAAGAATGACAGAACTGGAAGAATCTACACACCTGAAAATTTGGGAGGAACAAGTAAGGAAGATGCCTCCAAGCAACCCATCATTGAAACTGGTCCAGATGATATTTAAAGGAAAGTACATGCAAGGGAATATTCTGTGGTAGACCATCTGAACAAAACTCCCGCCCAGATATCTATCCTGTCGCTGCTACACAATTTTGAGGCACATAGGAATGCTCTGATGAAAGTATTGAATGAAGCATACGTGCCTAATAGTATCACCAGCGGAGAAATGGCCAACATGGTGGGGCAAGTGCTGGAGAGACACAAGATCACCTTTCACAAAGACGAGTTGCCACCTGAAGGATTAAGTCATAATAGGGCACTGCACATCACAGAGCAATGCGAGGATAAGATCACTGCAAGAGTTTTGATAGACAGAGGGTCCAACCACAACATCTGTCCATTGACGACTCTGAAGAGATTTGGCAAGGGTTTGCCTGAAATACGAGCAGGAACTATGAATGTGAAGGCGTTCGATGGGTCGCAACGAGACACAATTGGGGAAACCAATTTATGCTTGTAGATGGGTCCTACTTGGTTTGATGTGGAATTTCAAGTGATAGACATATCCGCCTCCTACAATCTGCTGTTGGGACGAACTTGATACATGCCGCTGGGGCTGTTACATCCATTTTGCACCAAGCAGTGAAATTTGAATGGAATCATCAAGAGGTAATCATCCATGGAGATGGTAGAAATCCCATTTACACCAGTCAGACTGTTCCGGTTGTGGAAAATAGAAGGAAGCTGGGTGGAGAAACCTACCATCGCATTGACCGTGTATACGCGATCGAGAAGGATAAATTGTGGAGTAGCAAAATAGAGAGCAGACTGTCGTAGGCAAGGTATGAACCTGGTAAGGGGCTCGGTAAGAATCTCTAGGGTATCTCCAAGCCAATACAGCTAAAACGTCATGGCACAACCTTTGGACTTGGATATCAGTACACCTGTCACAAGTATCAGAATTGGTCGCCACCATGGCGTGGTCCCTATTACCCTCTTGAGCAGCCAGTGCCCCATCTGAATCAGATCTTTCATCAGGTCGATACAATATGGGGATCCAAAGAGGGAGAATCTTTGGTTGGGCTAAGGAATCTATTCCTAGAAGATGAAGATATGTATTGCAGTGTGATAGTTGAGGAGGAGGAGGAGGAAGAAGGCCTTATTATTCAGACGGTGGAGAGGGGAGCATTTCTCAAAAACTGGACCGTTATACCATCCTGGGCCAGACGAGTCCCGGGGTAGCCTGACTGCTAGTGTTATTTGAAAACAATTCTTTTAAGCATTTCATATTGAAAACATCACTCTTTTCAATATTTTGTTTTGAAAAAAAATTGCTTAAAGCCATTTAAACACTACTTTGTTTAACGTTTCAGCATTTATCAATAATTTGATGTTTCATTATCATTATCTTTCATATCTTTCTCTCTATAGCATTACTATTTCTTACATTGATGAACCAACAACTGTGACATGTAATGAGACAAGTGACTCCAAAGAAATAGAAGAAGAAGATGTGATACCTGAGAAAATCGTCAGAGAAGTTGAAAATTTTGAGAACAAGCCCAAGTCCAACCTAGACGAAACCAAGATAGTCAACTTGGGAGATTCTGAAACCATCAAAGAAACTCGCATAATCATCCACTTGTCACCGCCAGAGAAGGAACAATACGCTTATTTCCTAAAAGAGTATGAGGATATTTTTGCAAGGTCATACGACGATATGACAGGGTTGAGCACATCCATAGTGGCTCACAAGTTACCTACCAATACAATGTGTCCGCTGGTGAAGCAGAAGCTCAAAAAGTTCAAACCAGACATGAGACTAAAAATCAAGGAGGAAGTCATTAAGCAGATCAAAGCCAAAGTCCTCAGGGTAGTAGAGTACCCAGTCTGGTTAACCAACATTGTACCGGTTGTAAAGAAAGATGGGAAAGTCAGGGTGTGTGTTGATTATCGGGATTTAAACAGAGCAAGTCCCAAGGATGATTTCCCGCTGCCAAACATACACATACTAATTGATAATTGCGCCAAGCATGAGCTGCAGTCCTTTGTGGATTGATTCGCGGGTTATCATCAAATCTGGATGGACGAGGAAGACGCAGAGAAAACAACTTTTATTACGCCGTGGGGAGTATATTGCTACAAAATGATGGCGTTCGGTCTAAAGAATGTTGGGGCCACCTACATGAGGGCCATGACGACCATCTTCCATGATATGATACATAAGGAAATAGAGGTATATGTTGACGATGTCATCATCAAATCCAAGAGAGACACAAATCACATAGCAGACTTGAGAAAGTTCATTGACCAGCTGAGGAAGTACAATCTAAAGCTAAACCCTGCAAAAGGTGCATTCGGGGTTACTTCCGGAAAACGGTTGGGATTCATTGTCAGCCGCCGAGGAATAGAGTTGGACCCGTCAAAGGTTAAAGCTATCCAAGAATTACCACCACCAAAGAACAAGAAGGACGTGATGAGTTTCTTGGGACGCCTCAATTACATTTTTCGCTTCATAGCACAGTCCACAGTGATATGTGAACCAATTTTCAAAATGCTGAAGAAGGATGCCGCAACCAGTTGGACCAAGGATTGTCAGAAAGATTTTGAAAAAATCAAGGAATACCTGTCCACACCGCCAGAACCTAGTAGACCACTATTAATCTACCTTGCAGTGTTAGATAGGGCTTTCGGTTGTGTTTTTGGACAGCATGACGAGACGGGGAGAAAGGAGCAAGCCATATATTACCTGAGTAAGAAGTTCACACCTTATGAAGCACGGTACTCTCTGCCGAAACGCACTTGCTGCGCTCTAACCTGGATATCTTAGAAATCGAGAAACTACTTCTATGCCTATACCACATACCTCATATCGAGGACGGATCCCCTGAAGTGCATCTTTCAGAAGCCTATGCCTACTGGGAAGCTGGCCAAGTGTCAAATATTGATGAGTGAGTTCGATATCATCTATGTAACTCAAAAGGCAGTCAAAGGACAAGAATTAGCAAATCATCTTGCCAAAAATCTTGTAGGAGGAGAATACGAACAGCTAAAAACGTATTTTCCTGATGAAGAAGTGTCATTCGTAGGAGAAGACATTGTTGAAGCCTACGACGGTTGGAGAGTGTTTTTCGACGAAGCTGCAAATATTAAAGTAGTCAGTATCGGAGCCGTCTCGGTATCAGAAACCGGTCAGCATTATCCGGTTTCTACAAAACTCAGGTTCCCACACCAACAATATGGCGAAATATGAAGCCTGCATACTGGGGCTCAATTTGGTTGTTGACATGAATGTTCAGGAACTGCTGGTGATTGGTGACTCAAACCTGCTGGTACATCAGTTACAAGCAGAGTGGGCTACAAAGAACACCAATATACTACCATATCTGCACCACGTGCAAGAGATGATGAAGAGGTTCACGAAGATAGAATTCCGACATATCCCTAGAATCCAGAATGAATTTGCAGATGCATTAGCCACCTTGTCCTCAATGATACAACATCCAAACAAGAATTGCATCGATCCCATTCCGGTAAGAATCCATAATCAGCCAGCATACTGTACTCATGTCGAAGAAGAGACAAATAGAAATTTGTGGTTCCACGACATCAAAGAATATTTGGCAAGAGAAGAATACCAGGAGCAGGCAAACCACACTAAAAAATGCACACTGCGGAGGCTGTCCAATCATTTCTTCCAAAGCGAAGGAATTCTGTATAGAAGAACCCCTGATCTAGGTCTATTACGGTGTGTTGACGCCAAAGAGGCTTCTAAATTGCTCGAGGAAATACATGCTGGAACCTGCGGCCCACATATGAACAGTTTTGTCCTAGCCAAGAAGATACTCAGGGCCGAATACTTTTGGATGACTATGGAAACACATTGTATCTGATATGTCCAGGAATGCCACCAATTCCAGATACATGCCGACATGATACGGGTACCGCCAAACGAACTCAATGCAACAAGCGCACCTTGGCCTTTTGCTGTTTGAGAATGGATGTCATTAGTCCAATCGAACCCACTGCTTCAAATGGACACAGGTTCATTTTAGTGGCCATCGATTACTTCACTAAATGGGTTGAAGTTGCGTCCTACAAAGCAGTAACGAAGAAAGTCGTCACAGATTTTGTCAGGGATCATATTGTCTCTCGATTCGGGGTTCCAGAATCTATCATCACTGATAATGCTGCCAATCTCAACAGTGATCTGATGAAAGCTATGTGTGAAACTTTTAAGATCAAGCACAAAAACTCCACAACATACAAGCCTCAAATGAACAGAGCCGTGGAACCCAACAAGAACATCAAGAAGATACTGAGAAAAATGGTAGAAAATCACAAGCAATGGCATGAGAAGTTACCATTTGCCTCAAAATTCTATAGCAAGAAGGTCGTAATGTCTCTAATAATGTTACAGTTACTAGTTCATCTAACGGATTTCTACTTTGCATGTCTTTGAAAACTATATACGCATACTTTTGAAAAGAAACTATACTTTTTTAGCCAAGTGCTACTCATGGTGACTTGAACAGGACCCTCAAGTAGAGTGGAGCAGATCAAGAAAACAAAGGCACGAACTAACCTCCCCGCAAGACTCACAATTTTTTTTCTTTGGATACAGGAATAGGTATCACCATAAGCATCGTCACAATAACATAATTACTATGCATAAACATATTGCCAACTAAGAATAATTCACTCTTACTCTTACATTTGCATGAGACTAAGCCCCTCCTCCTCATTTGCATAAGGCTAAGCACAACCTTCTCTTTGCATAAGACTAAGCCCTGTCTCAAATCTGCATGAGGCTAAGCCCTGCCTCACCATTTGCATAAGGATAAGCACTGCCTTCTCTTTGCATGAGACTAAGCCCTGTCTCAATTCTTGCATGAGACTAAGCCATGCCTCCATATCTGCATAAGGCTAAGCATTGCCTTATATTTGTATGAGACTATGACTTGTCTCAATTCTGCATGAGGCTAAGCCCTGCCTCCACATCTATATAAGGCTAAGCATTGCCTTACATTTGCATGAGACTAAGCCTTGTCTCAAATCTGCATGAGGCTAAGCCATGCCTCCCCATTTGCATAAGGCTAAGCATTTTCTTCTCTTTGCATGAGACTAAGCCATGTCTCAATTCTTGCATGAGTCTAAGCCCTACTTCCACATCTGCATAAGGCTAGGCATTGCCTTGCATTTGCATGAGACTAAGCCATGTCTCAATTCTTGCATGAGGCTAAGCCCTGCCTCCCTATCTACATAAGGCTAAGCATTGCCTTCTCTTTACATAGGACTAAGCACTGTCCCAAACCTTGCATGAGACTAAGCATTGTCTCTCCTTGTATAACCACAAATGTTGTTCTATTCCAAACCTAGCATTATTCTCGGGACTAAGATCTGCCCCCAACTCTGCGTAAGACTAAGACTTGTCTTGTTATTACCTCTAGCATCATGTCTCTCCACCTCATGGGTTGATATATGGACAATTTGTCTGAAGGTGTCATAGTCCGAAGGCATCATCCTCATAGCCTGAAGACATCATGCCATGGCCTAAGGATCTCTCAATCTTGCACATCATTATTAAAAGGCATCATGGTTCGTAGGCACCATCTTCATAGCCCGAGAACATCATTTCATGGCCTGTGAATCCCTTACCGTACAATTCATGGCCCAGGACATCATGGTCTAAGGACGTCATCCTCATCGTCCAAAGACAATTTTCATTGTCTAGAGGGAATTTGCATCATGTCTAAATTTATGCAATAATCTTTATATACTTGCATGCAATTGTATTTTGAGTTTGCAGGTAATCTCAGGAGCAACCATTTTCCTAACAGGAGCAATCTTCGTTCTGGTTTCCATTCAACATTCATATCCTACAAGTTATTTCAAACATAACCGATCATCGTCTGTTACCCGTTCCCATCTGATAACCGTTCTAGTATCTATAACCTTATCCAGACACATCCATTTACAATCTCAATATTGTCCCTGTCCAGAATTTGTTGTCCGTTATTACAATAACTCCATCGATTTATTCCACCATTGGATCCAAAACTACACACGGCCTGATTCCTGTAAAACTAGGGATATGTAGGCAGCTTAGAAGCCAGAGTACAACATATATCTTTCAAATCACCCCATTCGATCAAAATCGGTCATTATTTCTTTACCCAACAACTCTTTCATCCTTCCCCGATAAAGAGGGGCAGCTATACCCAATTATTCCCTCATATTTTTTAAAATATACATATATACTTTCCAAAATAGTACATATGCATTATCATTTGATTTATGAACACATACAAGCATTTTTCATAATTTTCCATAATTTTAAAGATTTTTAAATCAATTTATTCCTACATTTATTAGATAAATAATCATTAATTGCATCACAAATTATTTCATGATGATTTTATCATCTAACTTTATCATTTACATTCATACAACAACAACAACAACAACAACAACAACAAAAACCCCAGTTTGATCCCAACATGTGGGGTCTGGGGAGGGTTGTCTGTACGCAGACCTTACCCCTACCTAATGCAGGTAGAGAGGTTGTTTCCAATAGACCCTCGGCTCAGGAAGAACAAAAAAATCAACAGGGAATAAAATATCGTATAAACCACATACCGTAATAAAATATCAACATGGAATACAAAACATGTGGCGAACAAAACCACCTACCGTAATAAAAATCTAAGAATATGAAGGGAAATGCATGCTACTAAGCCTATCGGTGACCACTATAAACTACCTACTAACCTTATACCTTAATCCTCAACCTCCACACCCTCATATCAAGTGTCATGTCCTCAGTAAGCTGAAGCAGCGGCAAGTCCTGCCTAATCACTTCTCCCCAGTACTTCTTAGGCCTACCTCGACCCCTTCTCAAACTCTCCACGGCTAACCTCTCACACCCCCTGACAGGGGCATCAATGCTTCTTCTCCTAACGTGTCCGAACCATCTCAGTCGCGACTCCCGCATCTTGTCCTCCACGGAGGCTACTCCCACTCTGTCCCGGATAGCTTCATTCCTAATCCTATCTCGCCTGGTACACCCACACATCCATCTCAACATCATTTACATTCATATTAGGTTTTAAATACTTTTGGTACATTTGTTATAATTACATTTGCATTTTAAAGGCTAAAATTGCATATTTTGCAATAATAGCCCATATATACTTATAATTACTTTATTTCAGCAAAAAATAACTTTTTATATTTTCATAGTGTTAAGTAATATTTATTAATCATTTTTATGCACAAATAATATTTCTACTATTTATTTATTATTTTTTACAAATTATTTACTAATTTAATTGGGTATTTAAATAATAGCCCCTTTCCCTTAATCATTTCGGACCTACACTACCCAATTACCCCAACCCAACTACCTAAATACCTAGCCCAAATACCCCAATCCAAAGCCAACGACCCATGACTAATACCCGATCGCGACTCGTTCCTAAACGACCCGCTCCATCTAACTTTTTATCTCAGCCGTTGATCTCTCGAGATCAACGGCCATCGTCCTTTCCCCCCTTTTTAATTAACCTATCCACAACCCTAACTCTTATTCACCCAAACCCGCCGCCTCTGTATTCTCCCATCTCATCTCTTCTCCTTTGAAACCTTAGGCGCCGTCACCTTAATACCCCCTAATCTTTCTTCGATTCCAATCAGATATGGAATCTATTGATGATTTTCTTACCTTATTCACCCTTTCTCACTACTGGCTACAATATTGTGGTATAACCTAGTAGCTTCCCTAATATGGCAAGCCGATTTCCTCATTTTCGAACCAAATTTGGTTTGAACTTCTCCCTTTTTCCATCTATGTTCATTCTTCATCTCTTGGGGTACGAATCTTTAAGATTCTTTTGATTCTCTATTTACCCTAAAATTAAGGTTTAGATCTTTTAAGATCTGTGTAAATTTTGTTCTTACTTTTTGTTAAAATCTCCTTTATGTTTTCGCTTATCTTTAAAGATCTGTTCTGGTTCTATTTTTCATTGAGTATCTTATTTAATATTCCCTTATATCTGTCTATATGCATTCCATCGAGATTTTGTGAATTTGCTGACCTGTTTCATTTTGCCCTAAAATTAGGGCTCAGATCTGTTATGATTCTCATTTTGTTAACGTGTTTTCTTCAATATTTGCCTATATCTGCCTATATGCATGTTAGTTTCCTTTATTTTAGTTACTCTAAAATTAGGGCTTCGATTCTTATTTCATTTTTCTTACTGATCATGTCTATATGTTTATGACTCTTGCCTTAATTATTGCTTGAGAACCTGTGATTCCCAGACCTGTTTGATTGTTGTTATACACGTTCTTCTTGACTTGCCTTAATAATTCTGAGTTTTCCGTTAAATAAGTCGAGCGATTATTTCCATGTTTATGTACCCTAGTCTAAGTCTATTTAAACCCTTCCCTCTTTCTTCTTAGACAAGTCTGGAATTAATATACTCTCACTAAGAAATCTAGGGCTTAGTTCTATATTTCTCTCTGCTCTCTTGCTTACTTCTGGTCTTGGCCAGCTGAAAGCCAAGGCCAAATATTCTGGACTCTCGACTTTGTGGTATTATTATGGTTTGCTAGCTTAACTGGTGAGTGACTATCCTTTGTCATTTCATTTCTATGTGTTCCTGAACTATGTTTACAATCCAGCATGTCTAAACCCCTTTCTGAGCATGATTCTGCATGGTTACATGATTCTCTTTAGTCTTATAGTTAATACTGTTTGAGATCGGTTATTTTCGAATAATATGAACCCTCTTGAAGCATATGCTTAATTTGTCTCCTATATGATGTTATGAGCTTGTTATGAATTTGGCATCTTTAGGATGTTAATTAGTCAATTAGTCCTGAATCTTTGAAGCTTGTAATGTTATTAAACTTCTTGTTCTATCTTTTATATGCCCTGATAACTTGTTTTCTAATATGTCTTGTATTCATTTTGATTTATGTGGGTGTTCAAACTATTTGGTTCTTTATGGTTTTATAAGGCTGTCCTAAATGCTAGTATGTACACTTAGCCTAATTAGACTTTTTCAGACTTCAACTTATTTAAACTGTATGTTTGAGTATGAACAACTTTGCAAACTTTTGCCAACTTGTCTTCTTAGTGCAATTATCCATACATGTTCTGTGTTCTAAACTTTGTTATGATGGTTTTCCTCTAAATCAAATATGTTTTAAAATATGTCCTTGTCCCCTTTTCTATGCTACCATTTTAAACTCCTACTCTAAAGTCCTTTAGGTTCTATCCTCAACCACCCCAGTGTGAGAACTGCTCAGGGTCCATGTGAGACTCATGTGAACTCTGACACATTGGGGACTGGTTCCTAATCTCCTCTATATCATTTTTGAGTATTTGGTTATGGTGTGAGCATTGCCCTGGGTCCCTGAGGCCCTTGGGAACTTTGACACGCTAGAAACCTAGTTCTATATGTGTTATGGGTAAATCACTCATTATTGGTTGTTCTGTACTTTTGAGCCTCGAAGCTGATATGGTTTGAAGCTTAGGCTGCCCATGTGTATTTCGGCCTGATAAAGTCTCTCTATAGTTTATTTCATACTATTATGTAATTCATTCATTATCCTGGTCTGTAATAATTTTCTAATAAACAAATTGTAGGGTATTTAGTAAAATCGGGAGAGAGTCTTATTTTCTCTTGATAAACCGGGTAGAAATCCTGCCTATAGAATTTCATTGGTGCTGTTGATTCTGCTCATTTTGTTAAAATCGTGCAAAGTTCTATATTGTGTTTACTTGTTAGAGATCCTGCCTATATGATTAACATTATAACTTGTTAGAAATCTTGCCTTTAGGTGCATCAACCTGTCAAATAAATATGTGTTAGCAATCATGCCTATAGGACCAATATTTTACTCAACTATTTTCTAGCAATGTGTCTAAATTTCGGTCTCCTATACTCCTTAATTAGATATCATGCCTATAGGATTAAAATCAGTTCAATAAATAGAGATCATGCCTATAGGATTTAATAACAATTCTGGATTTGTAATTGTGATTCATTACTGTCTGAAGTGCCCAAATACTGTACTAAATAAAATCAGTAGGCAAATAATAGGCCCTAACACTCGCATTAATGAGACTTCTTCTGTGTATCACTGCTTTCACATATATATCTGTATATAGGATTCTGCAATTAACAAACCTGCTAAATCAGTTGCGTGCATTTGTTGTTTTGGTTTGGAGGTCAATATGAACCCATATCTACTTTTTATCTGAAAGTCCTAATTGTTTTGCTTGAAGCCTAGTATTTTACGATTTTGAGCACCCTAGGCTTAGTCTAGAACCATCCTAAAGAGAGTTCCTAATGCCTCCGGGGCCATAGGTAAGGGAAGAGTAGTGCACGCATAGGAAACGAACTAGAATCAACTTAAAGATAGTAACCGGATAGCATGAGATGATAGTCTGTGCCCGCTGGATAATATAAGTAACACTCCCGTCTTGGGGGAGTTACGAAGTATTATTTATGTTGTACGGGGTGATCCTACAGGCTAAAAAATTTCGAACCCTCCATCCTTATTAATTAGTTTCTTCACTTTCGTAGACTAATTCGCATAATTTAAGTTCGGTCGGGACCCACTGTTGTGGACTTCGACGGGTGCCTAACACCTTCCCTCAAGGTAATTTGAGCCCTTACCCGATCTCTGGTGATGGAAACTGGTATAATACGAGTTATCTGCAATAGGTGCCCTAACGCACCATAATTCGTTAAGTGGCGACTCTCTCAACATCCAATTCCTAATTCCTTCTCTCAAAAGGAGTTGTCAATTGTCGAAACCCGATTTTACGAGAAAAAGGGGGCGCGACAGTTATTTTAGTGGATTTTTGGATTGTATTAGTCTTTGCATTGTTAGATGGATGTTGTAGACGCTCATGACTAGTGACACCCGAAGTCGGGCCTTTATTTCCGTATTTTCTTTGATTTGAATTTCTTTTGAAAGTTTTATTGGTAAATGGCTTGGAAGTTATTTTGAAAATGAAATATTGTGTCATTTTTGATAAAGAGTCGGTTGGACTAGTATCACTATAGGCTCCATCTCCATCACCACTTGGTAGTTTGGGTCGTGAAAAGTTGGTATCAGATCCTAGGTTAAATAGGTCTCACAAGTCATGAGCGGGTTTAGTAAAGTCTTGAGGATCGATGCGGAGACGCCCGTACTTATCTTCGAGAGGTTGCAGAACCCTTAGGAAAAATCTCACCTTCTTGAATTCTTGTTGTGCGAATCCATTGATTCTGGTAACTAAACTTCTATTGTTTCATTCTCTCACAGATGGTGAGGACCCGCACTACCAGACAGGGTGACCATCCACCAGTACCACCAATTAGGCCTGCGAGAGGCCGAGGCCGCGGTCAAGGCCATGGTAGGGTAGGGGTGCAACTCGCGCAGCAGCTGGGGCAGTACATGTAGACCCTCCCGTTGCTCCAGAGCATGTCCCAGCCGCAGATGCTCCAGCGGGACCAGCTCAGGCACCCCATGTGCCTATTGTGATTCCTGGCCTTCAGGAGGCCCTAGCTTAGATCTTATCAGTGTGTACTGGCCTTGCTCAGGCGGTCTTAGTTAATACGGTCGCATCTACTTCTCAGGCCGGGGGAGGCACTCAGACTCCCACCGCTCGCACACCTGAGCAAGTTGTTCAGGGAGTTCAGACACCTGGGGCACCTCCAGCCCAGCCGATTGCAGCTGCTCAGGACTATGTAGTTCCCGTTATGCCTGAGGATGAGAAGCGCAGACCAGTGGGTCTCTTTCACTACTTTCCAGTTCTCGGGGGTTGCATTTAGTTGGTGGGAGGATTACGAGAGGCGTAGGCCGGTTGGCGCAGCATCCCTTACTTGGCACCAGTTCTCCGTTCTCTTTCTAGAGAAGTTTGTACGCGAGTCCCGCAGACAGGAGTTGCGTAGGCAGTTTGAGCAGCTTCAAAAGGGTGATATGTCTGTTACATAATATGAGATGTGGTTCTTCGAGTTTGCTCGTCATGCGGTCTGTTTTGTTCCCACAGACCGATAGGGGATCAGGAGGTTTATAGATGGCCTCGGTTTTCAACTTTGATTGCTTATGACCAAAGAGAGAGTGTCTGGTGCTACGTTTGATGAGGTTGTCGACATTGCTATACATATCGATATGGTTCATGGTCAGGAGAGGAGTGAGAGTGAGGCTAAGAGGACTCGTGGTTAGGGTGGATTCAGTAGTGCTCCATATGGGGGTTAGTTCCAGCACGGCAGAGGCCGTCCATTCAGGCCTGCTCAGTCAGCTCGCCTAGTTCACCGTGGTGCATTGTCGAGGCATGGTTCTCACTATTCTCATCAAGGCCACTCATCATTCAGTGCCCTCACAGCCCAGAGTTCGTCCCGTGCTCCATCAGTTCAGGGCTCCTCTATGTCAGGTTCATCTACTAGCTATCCCGGTTCTAGGGGTTCCCTTAAGTCCCCGTCCCCCGCACCAGGGAGTTGTTTTGAGTGTGGAGGATTTGGGCATATGTGGAGGCATTGTCCTCATCGTCATGGAGGTTCATCTCACTAGAGGAGTCAGCCATCGACTTCAACTCCAGTTACTTCACCACCCGCTCAGCCAACTAGGGGTGGGGTTCAGTCAGGTAGGGGTCGCCCTAGAGGGGGAGGTCGATCAGGTGGTGGTCAGGCCCGTTTCTATGCACTCCCAGCCAGCCCAGATGCTATGTCATCAGATGCCGTGATCACAAGTATTGTTTCAGTTTGTCACAAAGATGTCTCCGTATTATTTGACCCTGGTTCCACATATTCATATGTTTCATAATATTTTGCTCATTTTCTGGATATGCCCCGTGAGTCTTTAGTTTCATCTGTTCGTGTGTCTACTCCTGTAAGCGATACTATTGTTGTGGATCGCGTGTATCAGTCATATGTGGTGACTATTGGGGGTCTGGAGACCCGAGTGGATCTATTATTACTCGGTATGGTTGATTTTGATGTGATATTGGGTATGGATTGGTTATCTCCATGTCATGTTGTTTTAGATTGTCACGCCAAGACAGTGACCTTGCGATACCTGGATTTTCGAGGGTTGAGTGGAGTGGTTCTATAGATTATGTACCTAGTAGGGTGATTGCATACTTGAAGGCTCAATTTATGGTTGAGAAGGGTTGCCTATCTTATTTGGATTTTGTGAGGGATGTTAGTGTAGAGACTCCCACTATTGATTCTGTTCCAGTGGTTCGTGATTTTTCAGATGTGTTTCCAGCAGACCTCCTAGGCATTCTACCTGACAGGGATATTGACTTTGGCATTGATTTGGTGCTGGGCACTCAGCCCATTTCTATTCCACCATATCGTATGGCATTGGCGGAGTTGAAGGAGTTGAAAGAACAACTTCAGGAACTCCTAGACAAGGGGTTTATCCGGCCTAGTGTGTCACCTTGGGGTGCACCGGTTCTATTTGTGAAGAAGAAGGATGGTTCCATGAGAAGCATTGATTACCGGCACTTGAACAAGGTCACAGTAAAGAACAAGTATCCTTTGCCTCATATTGATGATTTATTTGAACAGCTTGAGGGAGCGAGGGTGTTCTCTAAGAAGGACTTGAGGTCCTGGTATCACTAGTTGAATATTCGGGATTCGGATATTCTTAAGACAACTTTCAGGACCCGTTATGGCCATTATGATTTCTTGGTGATGTCTTTTGGGCTGACCAATGCCCCAGCAGCGTTCATGCATTTGATGAACAGTGTGTTCCAGCCATATTTGGACTCATTCGTTATTTTATTAATTGATGACATCCTGGTGTACTCTCGTATCCAGGAGGAGCACGCTCAGCATTTGAGGATTGTATTACAGAGATTGAGGGAGGAGAAGCTTTATCCAAAGTTCTCCAAGTGTGAGTTTTGGCTCAGTTCAGTAGCATTCTTGGGGCACATGGTGTCTAGTGAGGGTATTCAGGTGGATCCGAAGAAGATAGAGGTGGTGCAGAGTTGGCCTAGACCGTCCTCCGCTACGGAGATTACGAGCTTCCTTAGTTTGGTGGGTTATTACCGTCGCTTTGTGGAGGGATTTTCATCAATTGCTTCGCCCTTGACCAAATTGACCCAAAAGGGTGCTCTATTCAGGTGGTTGGACGAGTATGAGCAGAGCTTTCAGAAGCTTAAGACTGTTTTGACCACAACTCCAGTGTTAGTTCTGCCATCAGCTTCAGGTTCTTATATCGTGTATTGTGATGCCTCGAGGATAGGCATTCGTTGTGTTTTAAGGAAGGAAGGTAGGGTGATTTCCTAGCCTTGCGCTAGATGAAGACCCATGAGAAGAATTATCCGGTGCATGATCTTGATCTTGAGCCCTCAGTTCATTGGGCCTTTTGAGGTGCTTCAGTGGATAGGGGATGTGGCTTATAAGCTTGCATTGCCACCCAGTTTGTCGAGTGTGCATCCGGTATTTCATGTTTCCATGCTTCGGAAGTATGTTCACGATCCGTCCTATGTTTTGGACTTCAGCACGGTTCAGTTGGAGGGTGATATGACTTATGATGTGGAGTCAGTGGCTATTTTGGATCAGCAGGTTCGAAGGTTGAGGTAAAAAAACATAACTTAAGTGAAGGTGCAGTGGAGAGGACAGCATGTGGAGGAGGCAACCTGGGAGACCGAGCGGGAGATGCGGAGCAGATATCAACACCTATTTGAGACTCCAGGTATGTTTCTAGACTTGTTTGAGGACGAATGTTTGTTTAAGAGGGGGGGATGTAACGACCCGGACGGTCGTTCCGAGATTTATAGCCCTGTTTCCCCCATTTTTGCTCCTTTATGTGTTACTCAGCTTTATTATGTTGCATCGGTTGGTTGGCTATGGTTCGACGTGGTTTTGGGGTGGAATGAGACACTTAGTCTCTTAATTAGAAGTTTAAGTTGGAAAAGTCAACTGAATGTTGACTTATGAGTAAAAGGTCCCGAATTTGGATTTTTATGGTTCAGATAGCTTCGTTAGGTGATGTTGGACTTAGGAGCGTGTCCGGAATGTAATTTGGAGGTCCGTGACAGAATTAGGCTTGAATTGGCAAAATTGGAAATTTGGTAATTTCCAGTCGACAGTGAAAAATTTGATATCGAAGTTGGAATGGAATTTCGGAAGTTGGAATAGATTTGTAGTATCATTTTTGACGTGTGTGCAAAATATGAGGTTATTCGTACTAGATTGGGTAGGTTTCACCATCGTTTGCAAAATGGAAGTTTAGAAGTTCTTAGGCTTGAATCCGAGGTTGATTTGGTGTTTTGATGTTGTTTTGATGTTTTGAAGGCTCGACTAAGTTCGTATGTGTGTATGTGACTCGTTGGTATTGTTGGTTGAGGTTCTGAGGGCCTCAGGTGTGTTTCGGGTGGTTAAAGGGTTGATTTTGGTGTTAAGGAACTACTATTTCTGCTGGTTTTTGAGCTGCTGGTGTTTTTCCGCACCTGCGGATGGGGAGTCGCAGGTGCGAGGGTTGCAGGCGGGCTGGATTGATCGCAGATGCATAAATTGGGAAGTTGAGCGTAGATCGCAGGTGCACAAGCTTGGACGCAGCTGCGAGCCCGCATGTGCGGATAAGTGATTCCCGTAGGTGCGGTCGTTTGGACCGCAAGTGCAGTCACGTAGGTGCGAGTAAAGGACCTCAGGTGCGGAAAACCTGGACAGAAGGTATATATCGCACAATTCGCGAATTTTGCTGTATTCTTCATAATTTCTATTCGGATTTGGAGCTTTTTGGGGAGTTTTGAAGAGGGAATCAAGGGGGTTTTCATTGAGGTAAGTTATTTGAGACCTAATACTCGTGTTTATGGTAATTTCCCGTTGTTTAATCATGTAATTAGTGGGAATTGGGGATGAAATAGAGGGGAGTAGTGCTTGGGAATTGGAGAGTTTAATTTGGGAATTTGAGGGACCAAATGAGGTCGGATTTTGATAAATTTTGTATGGTTGGACTCGGGAGTGAATGGTCTTTCTAGTTTTATAACTTTTGTCGGATTTCGAGACGTGGGCCCCGGACGCGGGTTTGAGTTGATTTCGGAATTTTGGTCTAATTTGATAAATTTTCATGTGGAATTCATTTTGTTAGCGTATATTGGTGGTAATATACTGATTTTGATTAGATTCGAAGCATTTGGAGGCCGATTCGAGAGGCAAGAGCATCGCGGGTTAGAGATTTGACCGGTTTGAGGTAAGTAACGATTGTAAATCTAGTCCTGAGCGTATGAAACTCAGATTTCGTATCATTTTATTATTTTGAGGCGACGCACATGCTAGGTGACAGGCATGTGGGCGTGCATCGTTGGGGATTGTGACTTGGTCCGTCCCGTAGCAACTGTAGAGTTGCATATTTTGTTGAAACTATGTAATGATTATGTGTTTTAGAAAGAATACTTATAACTTGGGCTGAATGCCATGTTTGGTCCTTGTGCCAGTACTGTTTGGACCCTCAGGGGCCTTTTCTTACTATACTCTCACCATTTTCGATTGGAAATCTATACTCAGTCATGATTATACCTGTTTACTGCATAACTCAGTTTTATAACCCTGTTTTGATGCATACAAATATTGTTTTGGGCTGAGTTCCATGTTTTTACTGAAATGCCCGAGTGGCTTGAGAGTTTTATGATTGAGTGACGCCGAGGGCCTGATTTGTGAGGATATTATATAGGATCGGGCTGCACGCCGTATCATGTTTATTATAGGCCGAGGTCCTGAGTGATTTATGCCATGAACTGGCTTGATATAGCGCTTGGGACCCTCCGGAGTCTGTACACCCCACCCCCCCAGTGAGCTCAGATACCTACTGAGTGCGAGTGCCGAGTGCCGAGCGCTGAGTGACTAGGAGGCATGAGTGATGGTGAGGTATGCGCGAGGGGTTATTACGAGTGGTTGTGAGGTATGCCCAAGGTGCTGTTTATGAGTGATGTTTTTTCCAAGGGGCTATATATGAGTGATGTTTTTCCCGAGGGGATGTTTATGGTTTCATTATTTCACCCTCTTTTGCATTGAGCCTCTATTGAAACTGTTGAAAAATATCTATAAATGATTTTTCACCGAAACTGGATTTCTACGAGATGATTTGACTCAAATACTGATTTGAAATCATGTTGTTTCATTAAGATTTTATATTGTGATCTTTATGTGTTTTACTACTCGTCACTACTGCTTAGCCTTTATTTATGATTGTTACTTACTGAGTTGGCGTACTCACGTTACTCCCTGCACCTTGTGTGCAGATCCAGGTGTTACTGAATGTGCCGGCGAGTGTAGATTTCATCCATCGCGGATCCTTTTGGAGTTAGCAAGGTAGTTGCACGGCGATCGCAACCTTGCTCTTCTCCCTCCTATCTTCCTATAGTTGTTTTAGTGGATTTCTGGACTGTATTAGTCTTTGCATTGTTAGACGGACATTTTAGATGCTCATGACTAGTGACACCCGATGTCGAACCTTTATTTCCGTATTTTCTTTGATTTGAATTTCTTTTGAAAGTTTTATTTATTTATTTATTTATTAGAAAATGAAACTCATTAAGTATATTAAAATTGGGTATATGAGGCCCAATATTAATATAACTATATGAGATACTAACTCAAATAAATTGATCTAACAATAGCCTAGTTAGGAGTAATAAAGCCCAAAGTATTAAGGCCCACTCCATTATTTGGATTACACCTGATAGCCCCTTTTGTTCCCATGCCTGTTGCAATTGTAGCCCAATTTCGTGACTGACCCATTTTAATTTTTCCTGTGATGCCCTGCCTGGGCCCGTTACCAAAGCAGCCCAAAGTTAATGAGCCTGTATAACGGTAATAACCCAATGTCTTATTCATTTGCCTTGTCCGAAATTTCCAGACGCTCTTTCCCATTTCCTCTTTCCCTTGCCCTAGCTTCTTCTTCTTCCTTTCTTGTTGCAATTTAGTGGCTGCGACGGTCCCTACTGTACTCTGACGAGCTGGTGAGTTCTCAACTATGAGCTTGTCTCTTTCATTTATGTCTTGTTTTAGCTTATTCCATTTCCTAGCTGATTTGTACTTTGCACATTCCTGTTTTTTTGAGAGGAATCACTCTCATGTCCTTGCTAATCCAGTTCGATTCCAGCCATGTTGAGCAAAATGTTTCATTATCTTACTTTGCTGCTCTTCAATGGCGCTGACAGTGTCTCGAAGACCTCGAGCTCGCATGGCTTCAACGGTTCCAAATCTACGCCGATGAGCTGGTAAGTAACTCAATCTGTGGTCATTTGTTAGTTTTCTGCTGTATCCTAGCAATTTCCATTTCCTCACTGCTTTTGTTTCTGCATTTTCATGATTTTGAGGGCAAATCCTCATGTCCGTGCATTTGGAGGTCAATTTAGCTTCTGTGGAGTCTCCTAATCTCTGTGTTACCCTTAAAGGCCAAGGATCGGGTATTAGTTCTTTTGCCCTGTCGTTTCCATTGGTCTGCTCTGTGTTGTTTGAGTCAATTTTATGTTTTCCTCCCAATTTCTTTTTCACTTGATTGTAGTATGCTGTTTGATTCCTATTTTTGCTCTCCTTCCTTATGCATGTCCCTTTGTCTCCCCCTATGTACTGATTCAGCACCTTTAGGGGTCGTAATTGGAGACAGCTTAATATTTCTGATTTAAAACCTGTAAAAGAGAAGACAAAGTTAGTATAAACTAGGACCTTCATGTACTCCTCAATATTGATTTGTACATGAAGGTCATATTTTAGTTTGGTACTTTTATGTCTCATTTCCCCTTCCAGTATTGACCCCTCTTCTCTATCCCCTTTCATCTCCTTGTTATTGAGTGTAGTTTCTCCTGTTTTGTTACTTCCTGTGCACCTGCCTGATTACCCCTCATTTTGTTGTTCAGTTTGAGCATTTATAATGCTCTCCAGTTCCATGTGTTGTTTCTCCTAAGTTGGCCATATTGTCTCTGCATTCTAACCCTTTCTCTCCTCCCCCTCCTTGTTTCCTCTTGTTTCCTTTCCTTTTGGTTCCATTTATAACATGTATCTGTATGTAGTGTAGTTACCCATCTCACCCTCTTCCAACCTAGTAGCCCAATTCGATTAAACTTTCTGGGCCTTTTCTTTCTACCTAATCCAGTGTTCCATATCCTCCATGCTGCTTATTTGTTTTCTGTCCCTATTGTCCTTTCTTTGGATTGAATGTAGAACATTGATACCACCAAATAAAAGGCCATTAGGAGACAGTAAATCAGAACAGTTGTTGTACCTGCAAAAAAGCAAACTTTGTTAGTATATAATCTGTTAACCATGCTCTCTTCTTTATAGATTTGAGCATGGTTGTTTAGGTATTTGTTTCTATTCCTGCTCCAACTATATCTCCTTCCTTTTCCTGTCATCTCTTTGCTACTCTTACTCTCAGGTGTGGACATTGCAACTTGTCATCATTGAGAATTTTCCTGCCCATTAAGTCTAGATCCCAGAAACCATGGCACTCTATATCACCATTATCCATTGCATAGTTTGCCAAGTNTATTTGTTTTCTGTCCCTATTGTCCTTTCTTTGGATTGAATGTAGAACATTGATACCACCAAATAAAAGGCCATTAGGAGACAGTAAATCAGAACAGTTGTTGTACCTGCAAAAAAGCAAACTTTGTTAGTATATAACCTGTTAACCATGCTCTCTTCTTTATAGATTTGAGCATGGTTGTTTAGGTATTTGTTTCTATTCCTGCTACAACTATATCTCCTTCCTTTTCCAGTCATCTCTTTGCTACTCTTACTCTCAGGTGTGGACATTGCAACTTGTCATCATTGAGAATTT
>ML277490.1:5130-21058 GCA_005239495.1 Nicotiana undulata
AAAAAGACAGGAACAAACCCCCCCCCCCCCCAATTCTCATCTCTCTCTATCTCAATCTCATTTCTGAGGCTGCTATACCTCTGTAAGAATTCGGCTGGCCACCGACGACCATCACTCCCCCTTTCGCTGCCGCCATCTCCTTTCCCTTGGTTGTGCGACGCCGCCACTGGATTTGACCACTAGCTTGGCTGGCGACTTTGATGGAAACAATTGTTGCTTTACTTCCCCCCTTCGTTTCTTCTCGCTTTTATGGGATTTCGATCGAACAAAAAGCGAGATCTGACCGGAGGAGAATCGACTCCGTCGACCCCATTTCTTCTCCTTTTTTTCATTTTTTTGTTGGTTTGCTTTTATAAAACTACATATCCGGTCAGAAGTTTGTTTGGTGGTTTAAAGAAGCTTTGGCCGAAAAAAACTCAGATGACCTCCATGCTTTCGGTGGGTTGTGTTATCGATCTCTCTCTCTCTACTTGCATATCATTTCATTGCTTTCGTCTAAAATCTTTGAATCTAAAAGCTCTAAGTGAACGGATTGTCTCTTACAAGCTTTGGTTGTTGCTTTGGTCCAATGTTATGCCTCTGCCCGTTGTTCTATTTAAAATTGTGTTGACCAAAAGTTTTGCTATGTCCTAATTCCATTATTATGTGGCTGATTTTGATGCTTTTCATGTGAAATTTTGTTGTTGCTCCGTTTGATTTTCTATCGGACAGCGAGACTATGACAGTATTATCTCGTTAAATATTTGACTACCTTTGTTTGCCGAAAGTAAAAGGAACAAAAATATATTTATGAGGCGATGACGAAATCCAAAGGAAAAATAAAAGACGAGAATATGAATGTCCGTGCTTCAGGAGGCAACACGGATGGCCACCGAAGTTGCTACCAAGTCGGCATTCGCGTTCTAAAGTCTTATTGCTATATGCCATAAACCATCCGAGCCTCCAAAAATATTTTCTAAATCATTTTCAAAAGAGTATTTTTCTATAATATTTTTTAAACTATTATCCAAAAATATTTTCCAAAAATATTTTTTTAAAAATCTTTCAAAAAAAAAAAAAACATTTCAAATCATTTTCAAGAAAAATTTTCCATAAATATTTTGAAACAAAAACCATTTAAAAAACATGTCACTCTATCAGTTTGACTCTTACATATTATATTACTAACAATTTGTAACGACCCGACTGGTCTTTTTATGAATTTAAGCTTCGTTCAACGATGTAACATCTTGTATAGATTCATATTATGTGTATCGACTTGCATGAGTGGTTGAATTCAGTTACCGGATGATTCGGAGTCGAATTGGAAGAAGGATTCTAGTTTTGGAAGCTTAAGCGGTTGGAATTGGACCAGAATTTGACTTTTGTATAAACGCCTTCGGAATGAGTTTTGGATGATGTCAACATATTCGTATGGTGATTTTGGACTTAGACGTGCGTCCGGATTTGGATTTGGAGGTTCGTGGAGTAATTTGAGGCAATTCTGCGAAAGTTGGAATGCGATTATGTGAGTTGGAACAACTCTGTTATGTCTTTTGGGACTTGTCTACAAAACTTGGCATCGTTATGGGTTGGTTTGATTGGTTTCTGTACGAGATTTAGAAGTTGGATGATTGGAAAGTTCATAAGTTCGATTCATGGTACGATTCGTAGTTTCGTCGATGTTTGATGTGATTTGATACCTCAAGCGAGTCTATGTAGGGTTATAGAACTTATAGAACTTGTTTGTTTGTTTAGACGGGGTTCCGAGGGCCTCGGGCGTGTTTCGGGATAGGCTTCGGGCTAATTTCTTCTATTTTTGGATTGCTGGTTTCTGGTGTCTGGTGTTCTCTTTTGCGATCGCGTAGCTACAGTCGCGATCGCGAAGGTCTGCTTTCTTCTTCTTCTTTGCGTTCGCGTAGTAGAAGTTAGGAGCTGGGGGTTGTTGGCTATTTCTTCTTCGCGTTCGCATTATTTTCCCCGTGTTCGCGTAATCTCCTGTCCATTGTTCATCGCGATGCATAGTCATCTTGGCAGAATATAAGTTTTCCAAATCGAGGATTAGACCATTTTCACCATATTTTGACTTGTAGAGCTCGGTTTTGAGCGATTTTTGGTGGGGTTTTCAAGCAATTCGACTGGGTAAGTGTTCTTCACCTAGTATTTAATATATTCCATGATTTTATCTTCGTTTTTATCATTTAAATTGTGTTTTGTATTATTGTCATTGTTGCTATTGTACTTGTTGTGGTGATGTACGAGGTTTCTGTCGTGCTGTAACTGTTATCTCTGTTGGATGCACTGCATATTTATTTTGGGACTACGTAACGATATTCCAGGAGATCCTCATATTCTGCATATTTGCTTTGGGATTACGGAACGGTATTTCGGGAGATCCCCCTATTCTATATATTTACTTTAGGGATACGGAACGGTATTCCAGGGGATCCTCCTATTCTGCATATTTACTTTGGGGCTACGGAACGGTATTCCAGGAGATCCCCATGTACAACATATTTGCTTTGGGACTACGGAACGGTATTCCGGGAGATCCCCCTGCACATTTACTTTGGGACTACGGAACGGTATTTCAGGAGATCCCCATATTCTATAAACATTCTACGTGCTGTACATTCTTTTCCTTATGCTTACTAGCTGGTATGAACTATGTTAGAACACTTGCACAAGCATACACGTGGCTAAGAACCCTTTATCAAATAAGAGGTTTTTCTTGATATTGTTGAGTATAGATGCACACCCTTGTTTACTCGCCTTCTATGTGAGAATGACTTTATTCGGCACGTGAGTTGTCAGCATGATTATGAGGTGTGATGAGGGCACATGATGCCAAGTGTTAGGGTTCAGGTATTGAGACCCGTGAGTTGTTGACTAAAATCTGATGTGAGAGACCTGTCTTAGTCTGAGTTATTAATTGACCTTTATTCATATGTGATTCTGGATTTAGTCTTTGTTTTCCGCTCACTCTTCTGTGTTATTATTATGATATTCTGTTGGTACTTGTCGTTTTCCCTTTCTTATTGTAATTACTGTATTGTTAGTCATATTGCGTAGTTTCCATGTAGAAATCATGCATTGTTATTCCTATACTTATGCTTGTTCAGTTTATTAGACCAGTGGGTGTCTTGACTAGTCTTCATCACTACTTCACCGATGTTAGTCTTGATACTTACTGGGAACAACTGTGGTGTGCTCATACTACACTTCTGCACATTTTTGTGCAGATCCAGGTATCGATCGATAGTAGCTGTGCGGATTCTTGCTGAGGAGACTCAAGGTAAGCCTGCCGCCGTGTTTGCAGGCTTCGGAGTCACCTTCCTATTTTGTATTCACACTGTTTTTACTTATTTCCAAACAGTTGTATTTAGAAGTTGTAGTAAACTCTGTAGAGCTTATGACTTGTACTACCGATTTTGAGAAAATGTAAATTCTGTAAAGATTTCTATATCGAGAATGTTAGGTTTTCTTTATTATTGATGTTATTCAGTAGGTGTTAGGCTTACCTAGTCCCTAAGACTAGGTGCCATCACGATACCCAACGGGGGAGGGGGAATTGGGTCGTGACATAATTTACTTTTCTTGTCTTGCGAGGTACTATTACGTGGAGTCGCTTTCGGAAGATGACACTCGGAGATGAAACTTACCCTGTCAAATTTCCGCTTTGTACTTCCCGTTCTCGGATGTACCTAAAACGTAAAGCATAGTAAAAATCATAGATAGAGTTTGTGTTTACTCACTTATTTATATTGCTTATTTGCTAAACGCTTAAAGGTCGTTTGGTTTGAATACGACTTATGTCGGGATAAGTTATATTGGTATACGTTATGCTGGGATAAGTTATACTGGGATTAGTTATGCTGGGATTGTTTTTTATCCATTGTTTGGTATGTTGTATTAAATATGACAATTGCATATTTTGTAAGAAGAATGTATAAGTTATACTAGTGCTAATCACCCCACCCTTTATAAGATATAAGTTATCCCGATATTAATTTTAATCATGGGATACCGTATACCTGATTTGCTAACCAAACGAAATACTAAGGTTATACTAAACGACCTTCTTATACCTCATACCAAACAGACCCCTTAGGGAATTGCATCTAGTTAATAATTGGGTTAATTTGCAATCTTATGCATTAGGTAATTCTTGAAGTTTGTGTGGAATGTTGATTGTATCTTATGACATGATTAATTAACTTCGGATCGGTATATACCTAACTAGTTAAATTAGTCATATACATAAAAATTAAGGCATGTCATCTTCTTGCAAAAAGTATCAATTTTTTTTTTTCGTCGTTCTCTTGAAATTATATTAGCATGCTTTTCGAACGACTTCATATGTAAACTATTCTTTAATAGACGCATCTTAAGTTGAAAGTTGTAGCTAGACTATCATACCTTTCTTTGAGAGGCTTATACCTCGTAGTTATTCGGGTTTGGTTCACATAATTTGTTTTTCAAGACCATGACTCTAAAATGGTGTGTAGTTACCCATTGGATAATAACTCATTGTTAGAACAAACGTTTCCTTGTATTAATACAATAATTTTTTATGTCATCAACATCTCGATACATCTTTTTTTATACCACATTCATTCATCAAATCAATTCTTTATTTAATATATCAACTCTTTCACTTTACTCATGATGCACTAAGATTATCCGAGGATGACTCTTCCTCCATTCTTTGATCTAATCCCTTGCTAACCATTCATCCATGTGCAAATAAATATTCTTTTCCCTTTTTTCTCAAATCTTTTAGTATATGTTTTCTCTTGTTGTAGCTATTCGTTTAAGACTTTTAACTCTAATTATGAATCATTTTCTCTTTAAGTTTATTATTGTAAGTTCAAACTTTTATTCATAAAAAATTGAGTTGACATGTATTCTTTAGGTGCAATCTTTTCATATTGTTCAATATACAATGAGTACTAACTTTAAATATATTTTTAATCCTTTGTACATATTAGTGCATATATATTTTGTCAAATATTTTGCAATTCTTTATCTAGAACTAACCTTACACTCAACTTATCTTTTGGAATATGATTTCTTTGTCCACTCTATATATGTTCCATACGAGTCAATATATTTTAATCATCTCATTTCAAAAACACCAAATTTACTTGCATACTTCATCCGCACATACTTCATTACATATTTAATATCATTGGAGTGGTGGTTCGACCGGTTATGCTGTATGGAGCTGAGTGTTGGCCAGTCAAGAACTCTCACATCTAGAAGATGAAAGTAGTAGAGATGAGGATGTTGAGATGAATGTGTGGCCATACCAGGAAAGATAAGATTAAGAATGAAGTTATCCAAGACAAAGTGGGAGTAGCCTCCGTGAAGGACAAGATGCGGGGGTCGAGGCTAAGATGGTTAGGACATGTTAAGTGAAGAAGCATTGATGCTCCTGTTAGGAGATGTGAGAGGTTGGCCATGGCGAGTTTGAGGAGAGGTCGAGGTAGGCCTAAGAAGTACTGGGGAGAGGTGATTAGACAGGACATGGCGCTGCTCCAACTTACTGAGGACATGACTCTTGATAAGAGGGTGTAGAGGTCGAGGATTAAGGTAGAAGGTTAGTGGGTAGTTTTTACTTGCTCTTCGATAGTCTTAGTAGTACGCATGTCCCTTCATATTCTTAGATTTTTATTACGTTATGTGGTTTTGTTCGCTTCAGGTATTGTATCCCTTGTTGCTAGTATTTGGTACTAATTATACCTCCCCTTTTCTTTTTTCTTCCCTCTTTCTTCCTTTCTTGCTATCCACTTCTTATTATTGCCTTCCTGAGCCGAGGTTCTATTGGAAACAACCTCTCTACCTTTTAGGTAGGGGTAAGGTTTGCATACAGACTACCTTCCCCAGACTCCACCTGGTGGGAACATACTGAGTTTGTTGTTGGGAACATCTAGTACACGTTAATCATTCTTTTATTCTTTGTAATAGTTGTGAGTATTTTCTAATCATCTTTGAACCTTCCCTCACTTATTTGATCGAGTCTGCAGGAACCACATGTTGTGGATCTTGAGGGATGCCTAACACCTTTTCCTCTAGATAACTTGAACCCTTACTCAGAATCTCAACGGTTTCGTAGACCATAATCAAATATACATTACATAGTGTAGTATAGGTGTCCTAGTATACCTTAAATACTATGTGGAGACTCTAAACAATAATTAACCTTGTAGAGTACTATAAGTTATACATTATTTTAACTCAAGCAAAATAGGGTGCAATAATATGGTGACTCTACTGGGTAAACTTCAGGTTCTAACCACAGCGAACTTAATCAATTACTTGAGGGATTACAGTTCTCTGATACTCCAACTTTTATTCTTTCTGTCACATATTTCAAGTTGTATGTTCCTTGTTTCAAGTTGTATATTCTTTGTTTTATGATGTATATTTCTTGCTTCTAGTAATATATTCTTCGTCGAATGCATCGAGTTGGCTATTCTTTGTCATGCACTTCGAGCCGTATATTCTTTTCCACACGCTTCAAGTGGTATATTCTTTGCTGCGTATTTGAAGCTGTATATTCTTTGTCATGCCCATGTTGTATATGCTTTTACACATGCCTATGTTGTACATAATTTCACAGATGCCATGTTGTGTATTCTTTGTCACATGCTTTTGGTGATGCCTTATCAATTTCCATCACTTTCCTACCGACTATTGGTCGTACACAATCACACACAAGTCACGCGAGAGTTGTATTTTCACCCCTCCGAATTTTCTTTCAAAACTCTCTAGTTTCAGAGATTGGCATACGAGGTTAACTATATATCATCTCGCAGTTGTTAACTCATGTCCGAATCTAGGTAATCTACTCTTAGAATTCCTAGGTCACTGTACACACAATCTTGTAGCTTGCTTTAGCTTAATTAATCCTTGCACGCCTTTACTTGCTACATATTCTTTGTATATTTATTATAAATTCTTTGCCTGCCATTGTTACGTATTCTTTTTCTTTTACATGTACATTCTATTTGTCATCCACTATTAAGTCCTCTTTGTCTGACTAAACTCTGGTTGACTTGTGTTGAACCTTGACCTTGCAAATATACATACTCATTCCGGTATTTATGACCATCATCCAGACTCTACCATCCTTTTCAAAAGTACGCCAATCTATCTTGGTACATCTTCCACTGATTTGACGTATTCTTCTCAATCGTACCTCATACTTTTAGTGACTTCCATCATGTGAGACAGATCCATGCGATATGCTACCATTTATCTCTTATTCAAGATCTACCGGTCTCCACCCACTCACCCAAGAATTCTCATCCATCATCACCATTCTTATCAAAAAACAACATTCATTCTTGATAACCATATGGATCTCTTAATCCAGTAGTTGGCCCGAACTACGTTTTGACTTGATTCTTGCCTTGGCAAGACACGTAGGAAATCCTACATAAGGGTTCGGTCTACCTACTGTTTCAAAATGATTTGCTCAATACTGGAAACTGGGGCAGTTCTTTTGGAGCAGTGCAATGATGCTCTCAACCCAAAAAATCTTTTGCACCTTCTAACATCTCGAGTTTAGAATTCTCCTCACGCCTTTTCCATCACGATTTTCTCTTCGAGAACACTCGCCTCGTCGATTCTTCCCCTCGTTCTTTTTATCTTGGACATTGAGATGTTCATGCAAAGCATAGGCGTCACAAGCGGTTTACTGAACACCAACCCAATCGTGAGAAAGAAATTCTTGCAACTACGAAAACTACAACAACCTCCGTGAACAGACGCTTTGTCAGTTCATTTTTTATATAACGAGAGCGTCAACCAAACTCCACCCTAAAAAATGCAAATATCAAAACACCATACCAGTTTTACCCCAATCCTCACTCGACTTAAAACCCAAAATATGGGATGCAAGTCCTTTCTTCAAACATCTAGCTACGGAGTCATGGTGTTCACTCCCACTTTCCAAATTCAAAGATTCAATACAAGTGTCATGCTCGTATGACTTAGACAAACAAAGAAGAACAAGCGAAGCCTCAAGTCAACACGAATCAATTTATTATTCAAGGGGAAAATTGTTATTCTGCCTTCGAGAAGTGTTATGCTCGCACGACTCGAACAAAGAAAGAAGAACAAGCGAAGCCTCAAGTCAACATGAATCAATTTCCCTTCCTCCAACTAAGAACTTTTTTTTTGGACGCAGAAGGGACAACACAATTTCCGGAACCATCATGGAATGCTGACATCGGGTTCTCGATCAAAATCGGATACACCACTGGCTGCACGACCTAACTCTGCACCCTCCCAGTTCTATAATATTGTTCTGGAGATACTCTAACATTTTCTCCGCTACGTTTTGCAAGTACATCTTCCCGGGCACTTCACGGGAGATAACATCTGGTCTTGGACTTGGTGGAGCATCAGTCAGATAATCAGGGGAGTACTAGTTTTACAATGAACTCCATAATTTTTCATGACTTCGCTGTCTCACCACTTCTCTATATTCAGATCATAACCTCGTTCCTAGTTGTCAACAGGAGTCGATCGTCAAATAATTCATGTGGATGGACGAAAAGTCTATCATCTTGGAGACTGCACGGATAGCATCCAACATTGGATATTGTGGAACATCAACCAAGCAATCATGGGAGTGTTAATTACCATTCTTGATTCCATCATTTTGTGATGACACTATTCTCACTATATTTTTATATCTGCGTCAAGCAATCACCCCGGCTAATAGCTGTGGGCAATCGCCAAAAGGATCATGTGGACAGCTAGAAGGTCGCAACAAAATTTCCCTCCAGTTAATCGGGAGACAACCACAACAACTGTCTCGCAAACGGTCAAGGGCATCGAGGCAACTATTCGAAGGAGCAGTTGGGGCACATCTTCTGGATAGATACACTCTTAAACTCCAGAGATCCCACTCCAAATCATGGGTACAACGAGGCATCGCTCCAAGTTTGTCTATATCCTTGCGTTTCATACATATCTTTGATGCAATTAATATAGTTAATCGCAATGCCTTGAAATAGGATAGTAAAAGAAGTGTTGAAACTCATACCTCATACTCTCCAATCTTCACGAGCTACGCGTACCTGATTTTTGACATTGCGCCAAGATACGTAGGCAACTCGTCATGGGTCCGGTCTTTCCTGGCCTTAATTGGACGACTCAGTCAAGTCAGGCCACTTGGGTCATAGTTGATCGAAGATCCTAGCGAAAAGGTCATTTGAAAAAATGTAAAAATCTATATATATCTTACTTTGGTGCTTCGAAGTCTTTCTATAAACATCAAAGGAAAATCAAAATCTAAAAACAAATTTGTGCATAATTCCTCCTTGAGGAAATTCAAAAATTTGAAACATTTTTGTTTATCCCCAATCTTCACGAACTACGCGTGCCTGAATCTTGACCTCGTGTCAAGACAACATGTAATGAGTCCGGTTTTTCTTGTCCTTAACTGGGCGAATCGGTCAAGTCTGGCCACTTGGGCCACAGTTGAGCAAAGATCTTTGCGAAATTATCATTCTAAAAGATCACCTCTGTTGCTTCTCCAAATGATACATGCCGCATGAGCATGTCTAGCTCTTATTTTTTATTCCGTCCGTATTTTCGATACCATTCCCTATCATGTTGGTGATTGTTTTTATTTTGTTTTGATTATCATCTAGTAAAATTAAAAAAAAAAAGTCGAAAATTCAAAAATTCCAAAAAAAATAGTACAGTAATTGTTACCGATCATCCGTTGTTATGAAACTGAAAAATAGAAATCGTTTTTGTTCTTCTTCACTGTTTGTTTCTGAAATATCGAAGTTTTGATCTCTCTCTCGATTTTTGATTCCTTCAACTCATATCTGTTGGTTTTATTTGATATCAATTGGAAATTGTTGGATTAGATTGAGATTGTAGCTCAAAATCGAAGGTGTAGGTTTGAAAAATTAGGGCTCGAAATTGAATTGGGCTCCTTCGATTCTGTGAACAATTGGTTCAAATCGGTTTCTGTGTTGATTCTATGCTATTTTGGAGGCCGAATCCGACATTTGGAGCGATTGAAGTCTGGTTCGAAGGGGTTTTGGGTTCGAAAATCTGTCGAACAAGTTTTGGCGAAGAAGACGACACTGGGTCTTCTAATTCAGGGATTGTTTGATAAATTGGTACTGGGGCTTGAAATTGTTGTCGATTGGTGCTCTCATTGAGAGTTGAAACTCGTTTTGTGAAGATTTGGGTGAGAATTGAATCGAAATTCTGAGGCATAGTTCGCCACAAAACTTTAGCTGCGTTCTTCTAGTAGTTGTTTGCAACTGAGTCATCGCCTCGAGCTTCAATTCATCGCCACGATTCAGGTTTGATTTCTGAAGTTTAACCTTAGTTCGATTTTTGAAAGTTCAAGAGGATTTGAGTTTTCTGAACATTGACTCGATCTTTCTAAGTTGATTGATTTGAATCCGTGAATTCGACTCGAGTTCCTTATTGCTTGGTGACTGAATTGAGTGTTGAAATTTTCTGCTGTAGTTTCTTTCTCCAGTTTTCGACCAACATTGTGAATTCCTTCCAGTTAATGATAGAAATTCAAATTGTTTGTTGCTGAAGATCTTGTGGTAGCTACTGAAATGGAAATTGGTTGGAAATCTGTTGAAGCCTCCTTTGGGAAGAAATTGTTCATACTTTGAACATGGGAGATTGGATTGAAAATTGCCTGTTTTATCCCATTTTAATGCATCTGTTGCAGTTTCTGTTTGATTAGCTGCTACAGATTGAAGTTTTGTTTGATATTATTGATTTGCCTCAGTATTGTGCACCAGGTTCAACTGCAATTTGGGCAGTCGTATAGCTACATTGTTGCTTAGGAAGTGCTGCACCAGTTTACACCTCTTTTGCACCAGTACTTGTGCACCAGTAGGGCAATAGAGATCTGTAGTGTTTGGACAACCTTTGTACTGATGAAACCTGCTAGACAATTGTAACTGCATAGCCTATTTACATCAGTATTTGGAAGATAGTGTCTGCACTGGTGTGAGTGTTCTGCACAGCTTGTTTCGACATAGTTTTGAAGCTGTTTTGGACTGTTGAACCTCATAAGTTGCACCAGTTCTGCACAAGTGTTGCACCAGTTAGTTCCCAGGTAGTTGCAGTTTGGAACAACATCAGAGGACTGAAAATTTTGCACTGAAGTGTGTGAAGTTGGTGCTGCACTTTTGAACCAGTTGTGCCCTGTTCTTCTCAGTATTTGGCACCCAGCTGAGCAGCTGAAATTTGCAGCTTTGGTAGCATCTGATCTGGGAATTCAGTAAATTTTTGGGACTGTTTCTTTAGCTAAAAAGGAGCTGAATTGAATTAGCTTCTGAGCCAGACTGGAGCTGCTGAAATCTACTTTGTTTAACATCAGTTATGTCAGCGATTGCACAGCTAATATCCTGCACTTCTCGAGCATAAATTCTGCATAGTTGAAGCTGTAACTCTACACTCTTTGAGCTGAAAGCCTGCAGTGGTTTCAGCAGTCTTGCACAGCTAATCTCAGCCAAATCCTGGTCTTTTGAACAACTTTCTGCGGTTTCTACAAGCTGCACAATCCAGAATTTCTGCACAGATAATTTTTGCACAGTTCCCTGCAATTTTGGACTGTTTTTTGCAGATTGTAAGTCTGCATAGCTTGAGAAGAACCTTCAGAACTACTGCTCCTGATTAGTTTTGAGCAGCAATTGAACAGCAAATCTGCAGTATTTTGAGCAGTCAACCTGCCTTGTTTCTTCTCTGTTTGTTTCCAAAATTGCTGAGTTTGTTTCTGCTATGGACTGAGAGGTTTTGCATCTGTTGTGTGAGCATCTACATATCAGTTGCATCAGTTGGTTAAGATAAAAGGTTGAGCATAGTATCAAATCCAGAAGATTGCAGCAAGTCCAGAAGTTCAGAAGTTTCTGCCCAGTTCTCTTTTCTTCCGGTTGTTAATCTTTTCTTCTTGTTTGTTAACTCTAAACTAGATTAACTTGATATTAGTTCATATTAAGTTTAATTCTAGTTCTTTTGTGCTTAAGTTTATTTCGTGTCAATTGTTTTGGTGCTTTTCTCTTTTATTATCATTGTGAATTGTTTGGCTCAAGTCCGTTTGCTTTTAATTGTCTGTTCTTGTGAATACACAACTTCCACTCTACCCTGAAGACGGTTGGAACTTGCTGTGAAACCTTGGGACTTAAGTTTGCTAGCAATTTTGACATTCACTACTTGAACGGAAAAATGCAAGAGTGAATAGGACTTGAAGCACGCAAAAGCCAATTGGTGCAAAGTGTGATACACGAGGGTTGAGCGACATCGAGTGAATTTGGTGAGGACTTTACTTCTAATTTGTTTGCTCCTTTTGTAGGTATCATGGAGTACGGACAAACTTTTAGTCTTAATTGTGATCCATGGAGTCAGACTCCGATGCATGAAGTAGTATCTATGCTTTATGACATAAGTGAGAAGGTTACCAATATCTATATGGCAACACAAAACGACTGCAAGGTTGAATTCCATATTGGGGGAATCTCACTTGAGGCGACAAGGAAGGGAGAGTAGTATGACGCTTGCTAATTCCTCTACTACACCCTCTCCTTCACAAGTGTGACAAATGCTTCAAAGAGGAAAACCGCAACATAACTAACATATCCAAAGACCACAAAACCTACCAAAGCAATCACAATCAACAAAGGGACCTTATTTTCCTCCACCAAACTACCGACCACCTACCTACTACCAACACCAACTACAACCCCCAATCACACATCAACCACCACATGTACCTCAACTACAACCTTATCAAACTTCACCACTACCTAGACCACAAGTAACTTGTCAAGAGCCTCAGATGATGAACAACCCACTTTTTCAACATGATCTAGAGGACACCTTGAATGAGTTGGACAACATCCAACAAGTTTTCCATGATAAATATAGGGGGAATGAAGTGAACCAAAGGGGAAGAGGCCAAATGAGTTTGAGAACATCCTTGAAAAATGCAAAGAGAAAAAGTAAGGATGAGAGACAAAAGCTAGAGAGAAGTAAGGGAGAGAAAAGTGACAACTCTAGAGCGGAAAAAGGAGATAAAGTGTGGAGTGAAGTGAGTGAGTTGTCACAAGAAAAGAGTGAAGAGCTGAAAAGAAAACGAAAGAAAAGAAAGAAGGAAAACAAAAAGAGAATGAGGATTTTCCTTATTCTAATGCTAATAACCTTTCTTCCTTTTCGAGTTGTTTTGTATCTTGTGAAGGAATTTTTGGAGATGAGCCATCAAGTGAAGCTCAATCTACTTTGATGAACTTAGAAGAAGATCAAGCTTCTTTTTCAACAGAACTTTTGAAATTTAATGAACAAGATCAAGATAAAGAGAATTTCACTTTAGAAGAGTTTCAAGGTAAAATAACTTATCCTTCTACTCATGATACTTTAGTTGATTGTGGTGACACTTTTTGTAATGAGAAAAATAGTTATGGCTTTCAACTAGCTAGGAGTCTTGTGCATTATTGGATGATTCTAGTTCTTCGTTTAATGACTCCTTAGTTAGTGATGTGTGTGATGTTGAATCTTATGATACCCCACCTTTATGGGATGATGCATGTGATGACTTTTGACTCTACTTTAACTTTGATGGAAGATAGTTTTGACCTGTATGAAGTAATAATTCAAGAAGAATGTGTTGATGATTCTTTTGATTCTATTTTTATTCCTTTGGCAAAAAGATTCAATTTTGTGGTGAAATGAACAAACGTGAGTGTGGAGATGCGGTGTTGGAGAGTGAACAATTTACTCATAATGACATAAATATAAAAGAAGAAAACTTCCATTTGTATTCCAATGAGTTGACTTCTCTTGTATTTGATCTTGATGACTCGTACGAATATTTATGTGATGATTTTGTTGAGTGTGTAAAGAAAAGTAAAGTTTTTGATGCTAGCACTAGTCTTAATTGCTTTACTTATCTTATTCCTACTTTTGAAAGAACATTCTCGTTGGATTTTGCTAATGCTTCTATGAAAAAAGGTAAGAATGTTTCTTCGGGTATTTTGTGTGACCATTTTGAGCAAAAAGAACCTAGCTTTATTGATTATTTTGTGAAGGTTCAACACGAGAAAGTTGTTATGGATAAGAAAGGCCTTAGACTACCACTTTGGCATACTTTTTGTCAAGAGCTTTTCCTTTTTCCCTAAAGCGAGAATGGTGTGTACGTTTCGCTTATGCTTATCTTGTGTTTATCTAAGCCCATTGAGGTAAAGACACTTAACTATGAGTATTGTGATATTTTTTATCTGTTGAGTTATGATGAGCTCGACATATCTCTTAAGTTGTCAGGTGAAGTTATTGGAAAGTGTGTAAATATTTGGGGATTAAAAATTGTATTTGACCCCGCAGTTGTTTCTTATCATGGTGAAGTGCCTTTCTTTGGATTTGAGAGTATGATTTTTATTGCTTCTTATGACACTTGGTTATACCATAAAAATCTGCACTTTGTTGAGAATCTTACAAGAGTGTGATTTTATTGGTAGCATGAAACTTTATCGATCTCTTGATTCTACTCTTGAGTATTACTTTCCTTATAGTCAAGTTTGTGTTATTTGTGTTGAAGATGTATTCTTTATAGCTTATGACACTTGGCTATATCATAAGAATGTTACTTTTGAGGGCAAGGTTGAAAACTTTGATCTTTTAGCTTGGACATACAATGCTTTGATTGCGATTGGCTTGGTACTTATGTTTGTCCCTTTCTTGGGTTTTCAAGATCCAAATTCGAGGATGAATTTCTTTTTTTTTGGGGGCGTGGGGGTGGGAGGATGATGCATGCCGGATGATCATGTCTAACAATTTCCAAATCAACATCATAGCATTGGAGTGCTTTAAAGGAGTCAAGATCAAGAAGGCTATACTTGTAATAATTGACTAAACTCCTTAGAATTAGCTTAGGAGTATTTGGGTCATTTGTAGCAAAATACCCACTCTAGTATAAATAGCCCTTTAGGCTTTTATTTTAGGTAGACTTGATGAATGGTAAACTTGAAGACATGAAAGTCTCACCCTTTATCCTTATCTTTTAATTAATGCATTTGTGTTTATGCCTTTAATTTATTTATTGCTTTCACTAGTGCTAAATAGTCTTAGTTGGTAAGCAATTAGTAGTGAATGCTTAATTGCTTAATTACTTTATCCGGATTTTCAAGAGTTGCCAATCTCGTGAGGGTTTCATAGCTTAGGGTTGCAATTGATTGAGTTCATAGAGGTAATTAGGCTTCATATCCTAATTGGTTCTTGTTCTTCCAATCAATTGTAGGTCTAGTTCTTATGTTCATAACTTAGGGTTACAATAGACTGAGTTCATAGAGGTAATTAGGTTTCATATCCTAATTGGTTCTTGTTCTTCCAATCACTTGTAGGTCTAGCTTTTATTTTTGATTCAGTGTGTTTTGTTGTATCTGTGTTTTGATATGATTATGTATCAACAAGTCTCTCCGTGAGACATCAAAATCAAAATCCAAAAAAATATCATCCTCTTTTTTTTTTTTTAAGGAAATTCAAAATCCAAAACATCTCCCCTTTATCTCTAACCTTCCTCAACTACGCCTGCACTGATTCTCGTTTCGACGAGATACGTAGGCAACCTTTGGGTTCGGTCTTATTTTTTAAAAATAAAAAAAATTCATTAATCAAGGACCCTTCTCAGGTTCGATCTCATTTTTTTTAAAAAAAAATTCATACATCAAGGACCCTTGCCGGGTTCAATATTTTTCAAAAAAAAAAAATTCCCACCGTGTGGAGATTTTTCTTTCTTGTCACTCCCATCGTGCGGAGATTTCCGTTCTTGTCTATGCTCTAATATCGCATCAGAACGATACACAACCCGTCTAACAATGCTCCTATACTGGTTCAATCTCATTTTTCAAAAAAAAAAAAAAAAAAAAAAAAAAAAAAAAAAAAAAAAAAAAACATC
>ML277490.1:21121-36040 GCA_005239495.1 Nicotiana undulata
AAAAAAAAAAAAAAAAAAAAAAAAAACAAAAAAAAACAAAACAAAAATACTCCCATCATGCGGAGATTTTTCTTTCTTGTCACTCCCATCATGCGAAAATTTTCGTTCTTGTCTATGCCCCGATATCGCATCGGAACGATACACAAACCGTCTAACAATGCTCCTATATTGAACGGTACATAGCTTGTCATTTTACTTTCATGTCAGCGCTCCTAAACAGAATGGTATCCAGCCTCGCACTAACAATGCTCATATACGGAACGGTACACAGCCCGTCATTTTACTTTCATGTCAGCGCTCCTAAACGGAACGGTACCAAGCCCCATACTAACAATGCTCCTATACAGAACGGTACGCAACCCTTCATTTTACTTTTCTGTCAGTGCTCCTAAACGGAACAATACTCAGCCCCGTACTAACAATGCCTCTATATGAACAGTACTATTATTTTAGACGTCAATACCACACAATTATATAAGTTAATTGAAGTACCCAATTTTTCGAGTGTTGTCTAACTGGAAGAACCTGGTTCTTCTTGGTGTTCCAACTACTGTTGTTTGCGGAATAATAAAAGCAGTAAAGTAAAAACACAGAGATTTTTACGTGGAAAACACCTGGCTCAAAAGGTGAAAAACCACGACCTACACCTCAGTAGGATTTTCTCAAAATCTTCACTAAAACTCTGAGCCAAACGGACTTACAAAATAAACTCTTTTGTAATCCTAGGACTAACTCTAATCCTCTTTGCATCAACTAGCCTCTAGTTAATTTCTACAGATTTCAAGCTAACTCTTAACTTGAACAATGTGTACCTATTACAATTGCTTCTAAGAAAGCTGATAAGATACAATATTGAAACACCTACTACAATCAACTAGACTCAATACATCAACGATGAAACTGGTTCTTCTAGTTGATCTGTAGCTCCCGATTCGCACTCTTCAATTTGGCTCGAACTGCTTGCAAAATTTCTTCACGAATTTTGCTCTCAGTTCTTGATAAATTTCTGCTTTTGTGCATCTACATATCATAAGAACAATCTGCAATTTATAGGAGTTAGTAGATAAGGAATTAACTAGAATCCTAATCCAACTCTTCCATGGTGAAAGAGTTCTAGTCAAACTCAACTCCTAAATCCTTCCTTATCTTTGATTCTGTTCTTATTGAATAAGGAGTCCTTCTCCAATTTCGTTTTTGCAATCTTTTCGATCAGAAGATATCTCAATTGTATCAGAATACATTTATCTCCTGCATGTGCATCTCATGTGCCTTTGACTCTGCTGGTCTATGTCACCTGTGATGGACCTGGTTCATCTCGGAGTTCCTTTGTCAATCTTCAAAACTATTTCCTTTCTTGGGCCAACAAATTCCCCCTTTTTGATGATGACAAACTTTGTGCTTCAGGCCTGTTTCAGCTTAGTCCAACATTGACATATATAAGAGTATTAAGCATTTATCATAAAGAACCAAGTTCATTAGGTTATAAATATCACATGTTCAGAGCATAACCTATCTTTCCCCTTTTAGTATCATCGAAAAGTTGCAAAACAAATTGTGTGAATCCCAGATTTTTAACACTTACTCATGGCCATTTGGGCAACTGCATATGCAATCATGGATTAATCATCAATAATCAACTAAGAATTCAAACTATCAAAAATTAGAGATACCGAGTCAGAGCAAAGAGCATCAGGTTTCATTGATAGAGCGAATACGATTATGCCACAATCCACAAAATAAAACAAAAACAGTTAAAACATGAGCAACAAACAAAAAATTCTGAATCTGGGTCACTGAAAGTTCTAGGCAGGCTAGGAAATTAAGGCTTGGAAAAACTGCAGACCTGGTTCATTTAGCCAAGATAGATGGTTCAGCAGACTTAGAAACAGATGAAGACTTCTTTAAGCAAGTCTTGGCTTTCTTGAGCTTAGGGGTCTAAACCTCTACCTCTGCCACTTTTTCACTTTGATGGACCAGGCCCATCTCATCCACTTCAACAGCCTCAATAGGCTCAACAACCTTTTCTTTCCCTTTTTCCACTCTTTTCTTCTTACTCTCCTCTAAAGCTCTCTTCAACTCGTCCTCACTTTGCTTTACCTTGCTCCTTGTAGTTCTTCCTCTTGGAAGAGAAATATTAGAAGTCTCAGAAGGAGCAATTTTTCTTTTCTTACTTTCTCTTGTTGTTCCAGACGTTTGAGCTTTAGGAGTTCTTTTCTTCTTTGGATTGTAATTATTGCCTAACATTTTCAGCAGATCCGCCAGGGTTTCCTTAGTAGATGAACCAGGTTCATCTGTGTGCTTTCCTAAATTTACTAACCCTTCAGCGGCTTCTCCTGATTCACTTCCCCCTGCGTTCTTTCTACTTTCTTCCTCCTTTTCTGGTTCAGCTCCACAAATAGTCATTTTTACAAATTCTTGCCCTATTCCCCTCTCTTCACTCCTTACTCACTCTCTCTCTTTTTCTTTTTCAATTTTATTTTTACCTCCTCTCCTTCTTGTCTCAGGAATTTCCACATCTACCACAGACCCAACCAGTATGAACCTATTTTCTAAGTTTTCAACGACCTCATAAATGACCTCAGAAGAAGGTTTTGGTACAGAAGTTACCTGTTCAGAATCAGAAGACCAAGTTTCTTCCTCCTCAGTCTCTGACTTAAACGAGTCATCGAAAATTTGGGAATGGTTTTGTATGGGAGGGGATGTCTTGAATGACCTGTTCCATCACCTATTCCTTCCTGTGATGCTGCTTCAGGCTGGACTGTGGCTTCATCATTTGAGTTTCTTGTCAGTCCAATCTATTCATCATATTGTTTCTTATCAACCCCAATGATCTCACCTTTCTTCCCATTTTCAAAGGAGACATTACCTCATTTGAGGTTCTCAAGTGAAAGGAACTGGTTCTTGCTTCTTGTCATGTGCTTTGAGCAGCCACTATCCATGTACCATATTTGGTTGCTCCCCTTCACTTGAACCTGCAAAAGGAAATCAGGGGTTAGTCTTAGGAACCCAAACTAGTTTGGGTCCCTTTCTATAGGCAAAAGGATCATTCACATTCTTTTTAGCCCAACTTGGCAACCTACTTTTCCCTAGAACAAAATTTTTGTTCTTCTGACTTGCCTTCTCTTTTGCAGTGCATTCACTTTTATAGTGACCAGTATTACCACAGTGTGTGCAAATCTTGTTCTCAGGGAGTGTGAGGTACTTTCCTTTGGGATCCCACTTAGGTGTAGAGTTCCCAAATCCAAGTCCTCTTCTGTTGCTACTATGATGTTTTTGTAGCCATGAAAGTGCATCAGAAGACCTGTTCCATTTACAAGTTCTGTCTAGCTCATGCTTAACCTTAGTCAAATCCTCCTTCAGGGTTCTTACCAGTTCATCCTTTTTATAAAGCTCATCTTTTGCCTTTCCTAGATCCTTTTCTAGTGAGAGTTGTATGTCACTAGCTATTTCTTTACCTGTTCCTAACTTCAATTTCATATTTTCAGATCTAAGTTCTAAGATAGTTGTATCAAGTGAATGAACCTGGTTCTTCAATGCAGTATTTTCCTTTTCAGGTTTACAAATATTTATTTCCAGGTTTTTGCATTCTACTATTAAAAAGTTACACTCTTTTGACAACTGTTCTTTTTCAGAACTTATATTCTTAGATTCATCAATTAAAATTAGCAACAATTCAAATAGTCTATCTTTAGAAAGGAGTTTAATTTTATCCTTAAGGTCCAGAAAACTTATCTCGGATTCTTCATCAGGTTCATCTTCAGATTCCCGAACTGCTATAAGAGCTCGTTCAGCAACCATTGCTTTGGATGACCTTTTGTTGTAGTTCTGCTTGTCATGAACCTGTTCCTTCTTTCAAATTTCTCCTTTTTCCACTCAACTTCCCACATAGGACAGTTCTTGATCATGTGGTTCTTTTTACCACATTTGAAGCATCCATCAGTCATCTGCAAGTGATCACTGAATAGTGGTGACCTAGTGGTGGATTTCTCTTTACACTTTTCAGGCACTGCAATCATCTTGATCTTTTCCTAAGGTGTTAGCCTCTTCAAGGATAACCTGCTCTGATACCAATTGTTGTTTTAGACGTCAATACCACACAATTTTATAAGTTAATTGTGAAGTACTCAATTTTCTGAGTGCTGTCTAACTGGAAGAACCTGGTTCTTCTTGGTATTCCAACTATTGCTGTTTGCGGAATAATAAAAGCAGTAAAGTAAAAACAGAGAGATTTTTACGTGGAAAACACCTGGCTCAAAAGGTGAAAAACCACGACCTACACCTCAGTAGGATTTTCTCAAACTCTTCACCAAAAACTCTGAGCCAAACAGACTTACAAAATAAACTCTTTTGTAATCCTAGGACTAACTCTAATCCTCTTTGTATCAACTAGCCTCTAGCTAATTTCTACAGATTTCAAGCTAACTCTAACTTGAACAATGTGTACCTATTACAATTGCTTCTATGAAAGCTGAAAAGATACAATATTAAATCGCCTACTACAACCAACTAGACTCAATGATAAACAGATGGAACTGGTTCTTCTAGCTGGTATGTAGCTTCANGCTTCTAAGAAAGCTGATAAGATACAATATTGAAACACCTACTACAATCAACTAGACTCAATACATCAACGATGAAACTGGTTCTTCTAGCTGATATGTAGCTCCAGATTCGCACTCTCCAATTTGGGTCGAACTGCTTGCAAAATTTCTTCACGAATGTTGCTCTCAATTCTTGATAAATTTCTGCTTTTGTGCATCTACATATCATAAGAACAATATGCAATTTATAGGAGTTAGTAGATAAGGAATTAACTAGAATCCTAATCCAACTCTTCCATGGTGAAAGAGTTCTAGTCAAACTCAACTCCTAAATCCTTCCTTATCTTTGATTCTGTTCTTATTGAATAAGGAGTCCTTCTCCAATTTCGTTTTTGCAATCTTTTCGATCAGAAGATATCTCAATTGTATCAGAATACATTTATCTCCTGCATATGCATCTCATGTGCCTTTGACTCTGCTGGTCTATGTCACCTGTGATGGACCTGGTTCATCTCGGAGTTCCTTTGTCAATCTTCAAAACTATTTCCTTTCTTGGGCCAACAGGTACACAACCCATTATTTTACTTTCTTGCCAGCGCTCCAAAACTAAATAGTACTCAGCCTCGTGCTAACAATGTTTTTATACGGAATGATACACAACCCGTCATTTTACTTTTATGTCAGTGCTCCTAAACGAAATGGTACTCAACCCCGTACTAACAATGCTCCTATACGGAACAGTACACAACCCGTCATTTTACTTTTCTGTCCATGATCCTATATGGAATTGTAACTACAAAGCCCGTCTAACGTTTAGTGATCTGATAACACTTCATAACAGTAACCACAAAGCCCGTCTAACGTTTAGTGATCTGATAACACTTCAGAACAGTAACCACAAAGCCCGTTTTACATTTAATTCTCTTTATCAAAAACCATAAAAAAATTGATTAAGTTAAAATTAAAGAAAAAAAGCGAAATGAAAATCTAAACAAAACATTTTCTTTCCACCTCACTTCAACGAGATACGTAGGCAACCTTCGGGCTCGGTCTCATTTTATCAAAAAATCACAATTTTTTTGATTAAGTCGAAAATTCAAAAATTGTTGCTAAGTCAAAATCCAAAAATAAAAGGTCCCTTCCTCAAGTTTAGTCCCATTTATCAAAAATCAAAAAATAAAAAGAGGAAAAATCATCAAATATTGACTTGTTTGCTACCAACATAGTCAGGAGTGTGCACGGGAAAGAACAAGTGTTTAAGTGGTATTATGGAGAGGATCCGCTTCAGGTAAACCATAGATTCTTGTGGTACCTCTCAATTATACCTTAGTGATGCTTGAAAAATCGTGTGTTTACTGTTAGGTTAAGAACAAAGCCGACCTCATTATTTCATATGCATTGTGTGATGAGCCTAGATTAAAATTCATTGAATCGTATTGTAGATCTAGAACTTGGCATGAATGTCTGTTGAGGAAAAATCCTGAGTAACGCTTGGTTTGGAAAATGTAACGACCCGACCGGTCGTTTTGACTTTTGTGAAAATGGTTCCGGAATGAGTCATGGATGATGTCAATAGCTTCGTATGGTGATTTTTGGCTTAGGAGCGTCCATAATGCATTTTGGAGGTCCGCAGTAGATTTAGGCTTAAATTGGCGAAATTGGAAATTTGGCGATTTCCGGTCGACAGTAGAAAATGTGATACCGGGGTCGGAATGGAATTCCAAAAGTTGGAATAGGTTTGTAGCATCAATTGTGATGTGTGCGCAAAATTTCAAGTCATTCGGACGTGGTTTGGTTGGTTTCGGCAATTTTGGCGATTTTTGGAAGTTTAGAAATCCTTAGGCTTGGATTCAGGGTTAATTCGGTGTTTTGGTGTTGTTTTGGGTGTTCTGAAGGTTCGACTAAGTTCGTGTGTTGATATGTGACCTATTGGTGAAGTTGGTTGAGGACCCGAGTGGCTCGGGACGATTTCGGATGGTTAACGAGAAGTTTGAAGTTGAAAAATGCAGCTTGTGTTGTTGTTCTGGTGTGGCCGCACCTGCGGATAGGGAACCGCAGGTACGAGCTTCGCATGTGCGGAAATGGTCACGCATGTGCGAGAATAAGCGAACTGGGCAGCCTCCGCAGGTGCAGATCATTAGGGCGCAGGTGCGGTCCTCTGGGGCGTAGGTGCGAGGAGGAGAGCAGGTACGGTTGGACTCGCGCAGATGCGGTTGCGCAAATGCGGTTAAGTGGTCGCAGGTGTGGAAGTCCTGGGCAGGTTCTTATAAACGAGGGTTAGCCATTTTTCTTCACATTTTGAACTTTGGACTTCGTATTTGGGAGAGATTTTTGGGGATTTTCAAGATAATCGAGTGGGTAAGTGTTCTTCACCTAGATTTATATATATATTCCATGATTTCATCCTTGTTTTTACCATTAAACTGTGTTTTGGGTTGAAGAAAATGTGGGTTTTGAAAGAAAACTTCTTAAATGAAAAATCGTGATTTGAGGGACCAAATGGTATGGGAATTTGATAAATTTTGTATGGTTGAACTCGTATTGGAATGAGTATTCGGATTTTGTAAAATTTGACGGGTTCCGAGGTGTTGGCCTGGGGTCGACTTTTGGGTCGATTTTTATATTTTTTGTAAAGATTGAAACTTTATTCTTCGGAAGAGATCCTTATATGATTTATGTGTGTTTTGGAGTTGTTATAGTTGAATTTGAGCCGTCCGGAGGTCTTTTAACCCGAGAAGTCCATTTTAGAGTATCGGGTTGTCGTCTTCGAAGTAAGTATCTTGCCTAACCTTGTGTGGGGAAACTAGCCCTTCGGAATTGAGTCTTCTGTGTTGATTGTAGTCCGTGTACGCGAGGTGACGAGTGCGTACTCGGACTTATTTGTATGAATTTGTCCTTTTAGGTTTCTTAGGTCCTTATATTCCCTGTGTATGAATTTGTAATTGTTATGACTAAGTTTCTGGTTGTTAGTTTCATCTCTTCCTGCTTAAATTAGATTTTTCTGCTTTTAGTTTCCCTTTGTTGTTTACTTGATCTTAATTGACTTAACTGAATATTTTACCTCTTCTACCATCATGCTATATTTTCTTCAAAAATTGCCTAATTGACTAGAATTAGTATTATCTAGCCCTATAATTGTTTAGCCGTATTGGAATATCTGTTCGTTGGTGTCAAGCATGCCCGTGAGTCGTATACTGTGATTTATATGATTTTCCTTAAGTGCTACTTAGGTTTAGTGTGATAATCATCCATGTTGATGGTATCCCCTTGTAGTGGCCTATTACTAAGCATTGTTCAAGCTGAGTTTTATTCTGTGAAGCTAATTGTTTAAGCGAGATTGGTTATAGCTGTTTTCCCTTGCCGGGATGATTTGGTTTCTTCTTGTTGTGAACTTGAATATTGAGAATCGTTGCTATACTTGCTTTGTTTTCCCCTTGTTACACTGTTTTCTCTTTGTGCTTGGCATTCCCTTCCGTGGCTACTTCTTATGAGTGAGTTTTACCATTAATGTGATTTAAGTTCTTGTATTGATTTGCTCGTCGCACTTGGCATGTTTTGTCCTCTGTTGCTTTTGTGCTTGTTGTGGAATTGTACGATGTTTCTGTCATGTTCTAGTTGTTCTATCTGTTGGCTGCATTGCATATTTAAATTGGGACTACGGACGTATTCCGGAAGCTTTTTCCCTGTACTGCATTGCATATTTAAATTGGGACTAAAGACGTATTCCGAGAGCTTTCCCCATGTTCTGCATTACATATTTAAATTGGGACTACGGACGTATTCCGGGAGCTTTCCCTCTGTACTGCATGACAAATTCTGAGATACAGAGGGAGTTCCGGTAGATTTATCCTGAAGAGATTATGATCGAAATATATGTATTAAAAAGTATAGGTGAAAAGCATTTATCTTGAAGAAAACTATGTCTGAAAGACTTTTATTTCAAATGTGTATTTGAAAAGTATTTGTCTTGCAGAAAATGATGTTTGAAAGGCATTTATTGGGGAAGTATATTTGAAAAGCATCTATTTTGAAGGAACTGTGTTTGAAGATTTCTCTTTCTAAAGATGTGTGTGTATATATATATATATATATATATATATATATATATAATCGGAGAAAGTATATTTCAAAGAAATTTTCTACTTGGAATGATTATATTCAAAGCTTTCAATATGAACTTATGGGTGATGGTTTACACTCGAAGTATTTTATAAAAACACTTAGGTTGTTGGCTAAGGCCTGACGTGAAAACTGTTGCAGGCTGAATTATTACTTGTTCTTACCGTATTGGGGTTTTCAGTTTTCGGGTTGTGTTCCCGTCCATCCTCCTGTGTATTATTATGATGTTTCGTTGTATTTTGCTGTATTTTCCTTCCGCTCGAATTTGTTATGTGTTAATTACATTGTGTAGTCATTAGATAGACAGTATATTCTGTTATTCCCATACTTATGTCTGTTTGATTTATTAGACCAGTGGGTGTCCTGACTAGTCCTCGTCACTACTTCACCGAGGTTAGTCTTGATACTTACTGGGCACCGTTGTGGTGTGCTCATTCTACACTTTTGTACATTTTTGTGCAGATTCCAGGTTTTGCATAGCCGTTCGATCGATAACTAGCAGCGCGGTTGCTATTGTGGAGACTCAAGGCAAAACTGCTCCAGCGATCGCGGTTTTGGAGTCACCATCTTATCTTTCTGTTGCACTGTTGTACTTAATTCTGAACAATGATATTTTAGGAAATGTTAGTGTAATCTTTTTAAAGCTCATGACTTGTACTTACCGAGTTTTGGAAAAAGTGTAAAGTGTTGAGATTTATTTCAAAAAGCACTTAATCGATTCTTGTACTATAATTTGATGTTGCTAATAATAGGCTTACCTAGTCCTTAAGACTAGGTGCCGTCACGATACCCAATAGAGGGAAAATTAGGTCGTGACAAGTTGGTATCAGAGCCCTAGGTTCATAGGTGCAACGAGTCATAAGCGAGTTCAGCAGAGTCTTGTAGATCGGTACGGAGATGTATGTACTTATCTTCGAGAGGCTACGAAACTATTAGGACAATTTCACTTCATTCATTCCCATCATGCGAGTTCCTTGATCTTGAAATTTGAAATTTGTCGTTCTATTCTCTCACGACGGTGAGGATACGAACTCCGGTTCCTGATGATGTTACCCCGAGACGAACGTCGCTTGGGGCAGAGGCAGGGGCCGACGAGGAGAACGTGCCACAATTAGGACACCTAACAGAGTAGTCGTTGAGGAACCGCCAAGAGTTCCAGTTGGGGAACAGGTACCGGAGACGCCTGTTGTTACGCCAGAACTTCAGGAGACTTGGGCACAGTTTCAGAGTATAATTGGTATAATGACTCCGGCGGGATTGATTCCGGGTGAACCAGCTACTTCACAAATCGGGAGAGGAGTTCAAACTCCCGCAGCCTACACTCCAGAGGAGCGAGATCATGATGGTCAGGTCCTCGGTGTCATGGAAGCACAACATATAGTTTCAGTTTAGCTCGTTGTTAGGGCAGCATCGTCGGAGGAAGGACAACTTAGACTTGAGAGGTACAATAAGTACCACCCTCATATTTTGCAGTGAATTGGTGACCGAGGATGCCAAGGGTTTCTTAGAGGGGTGTCCCTGCATTCTTCCGACTTCAGGTATTGTGGAGACGAGCGAGGTTGTTTTTGTCACGTCTCAACTTAGAGGAACGACTTATCATTGGTGGCGGGCATATGAGTTGGGTAGCCCGGCTGAATCAACCTCACTTACATGGGGTCAGTTCACAGATGTTCTTGAGAGAGTTTGCACCTCAGTCCCTCGGAAGGACATGGCGCATGGAGTTTGAGCAGTTGCATCAGGGCATTATGTCGGTATTGGAGCATGCCGTTAGATTCAATGAGTTGACCAGATATGAACCTCACTTGGTTGTTTCAGTTAGGGGGCGAGACCATAGATTCATTAAGGGACTCAGGCATGATGTTTGGTTCAGCATGACTCGAGAGTTAGAGTCAAACGTCTCGTTCAACAGGTAGTAGGGATCGCTCGCTGGTTAGAGGGCATGTGGGATCGGGAGTGAGAGGACAAACGAGTTCAGGGAGGCGAGGAGGCCTCGTAGACTGGAGAAATATACTGGTCCTCATTATTGAAGCAAGGCACCACACGGTAGAGGTTTTGTGGGTCAGCCAATTCGGTTTGCATTACCGGCTTCGCATGGGTTTTCAGGTGCTCATGGGTCTCAAGGTACTCGTGTTGTACAGTTTCCACATCCATGTCAGCACAAAGGTTGTTTTGAGTGTGGAGATACCAGTCACATGGTGAGATATTCAGTCAGGTGTCATGGCAGGGTATTTAGTAGAGTAGAGGGCTCCCAAGAGGGGGAGGCCCGATCTGTTGATGTGTTTCATATAGTGGGCTAGAGGCCATTGTGTAAGATATTATCACACATGTATGTTTTGATGTGTTACAGGGAGGCACCAATTGTATTTCATTATATAGTTCTGCTGGTCGGGACGAGTTCCCTTATTTGTTGTTTCATTTAGGAGTGAGTTTCATACTTTGCACTCTATTTTTCATGACTGCTCGCGTTGGGAGATTCTAAAAGTTGTAGCACGTGTCCATCATTGTTTTTATTCATCATTGAGAGTGGTGAGACTAGAAGTAAGTCCTTGTTATCTTCATGGTAGTCTTAGTGTGATTTTTCATAAGTATTGTGTTTATGAGCTATGATTTGATACTCTATCGGTATGTGCGTTCAGTGAGCGTTATGATTTTATCAGCCGAGATGAGTTAGTGAGGGATTTCAATTGGTATGATATATTTTCGGTACGTGATTTAGAGTTGAGGGCGAGGTCCTCGTGATAGTTTGTGATTCGATATGTTTGGACCAGGTTGAGTACCGCGGTGGAAATTTTATCAGGATGGGATCCTTGTGAATTGTTCATATGCTTTACTTCATCTTTGTTATATTGCTTTTATAAGTCAGTATTGATAGAAAGTTGTGCCTATGGGCTTGTTTGATAGTTTCCTTATGTGATTCTCTTTTCATATTCAGTCATTTACGTTATGTGCTTCTTTAGCTTTAGCTTGCGGAGTGTATGCCTAGTGGTGTTAGTTTTGGCTTGGTGATTCGGGTGTCTAACGATGAGGTCTCCGTGTTATTTGCATCATTTTCAGTGTTACGGGGCTTGGAAACAGAGTTCTTTCAGATATGAGACTAAGTGCTAGTGCTAATTGATTTCGGGCAGCTATTGTGATCAGAAGTGTATTATGGGCCTATGTGCGGTGTGCTATAATGTGTGGTCGTACCTTATGGGTGTATTCATGGATGGATGCAGGTGGTTGAGGCTGATGTTAGATGTGGATTTAGAATCGGGTCTTTTGAAAATGAGTAGAAGGTGAGAAATTGAGGTATGAGGCTTATCGGTGGTGATAGGAAAGCTAAATTGCAAGGAGGTTGGGTGATCGAGACTATGTAGATTGGGGTGACGTGGGATTAACCGCAGACGTGTGTTGGAAGTGTATCTTTAATGATTGGGTGAGTTCGAGGTGAATCTTGGCACGTTCGAGGACGAACAATTGTTTTAAGAGGGGGAAAATGTAATTACCCGACTGCTCGTTTTGAGAATTTAAGCCCCGTTTGGAGGCGTAAGATCATGAACAACTTCAAATTTAGTATATCGATCTGCGTGCATGGTTGGATTCAGTTACCGGATGATCCGGAGTCGAATTTGAAGAGGGATCTTAAATTTTAAAGCTTAAGCGGTGAGATTTGACCGGAGGTTTGAATTTTGTGAAAATGATCCCCGAATGAGTCATGGATGATGTCAACAACTTCATATGGTGATTTTTGGCTTAGGAGCGCGTCCAGAATGCGTTTTGGAGGTCCGCAATAGATTTAGGCTTGAATTGGCGAAATTGGAAATTTGGCGGTATCCGGTCGGCAGTAGAAAATGTGATACCGGGGTTGCAATGGAATTCCGAAAGTTGGAATAGGTTTGTAGCATCAATTATGACGTGTGTGCAAAATTTTAGGTCATTCGAACGTGGTTTGGTTTGTTTCGGCATCGTTGGCGAATTTTGGAAGTTTAGAAATCCTTAGGCTTGGATTCGGGGTTAATTCGTTGTTTTGGGTGTTCCGAAGGTTCGACTAAGTTCGTGTGTTGATATGTGACTTATTTGTGAAGTTGGTTGAGGACCCGAGGGGCTCAGGGCGATTTTGGATGGTTAACCGGAAGTTTGAAGTTGGAAATGCAGCTGGTGCTGCTGTTCTGGTGTGGCCGCACCTACGGATAGGGAACCTCAGGTGCGGAAATGGTCACGCAGGTGCTAGAATAAGCAGATCGGGCAACCTCCACAGGTGCGGATCATTGGGGCGGAGGTGCGGTCCCCGCAAAAGCGGTCTCTAGGGCGCATGTGCAAGGAGGAGCGCAGGTGCGGTTGGACTCGCGCACCTGCGGTTGCGCAGATGCGGTTAAGTGGTCGCAGGTGCGGAAGTCCTCGGCAGGTTCTTATAAACGAGGGTTAGCCATTTTTCTTCACATTTTGAACTTTGGACTTCGGATTTGGAGCTATTTTTTGGGATTTTCAAGCTAATCGAGTGGGTAAGTGTTCTTCACCTAGATTTATATATATATATATATATATATATATATTCCATGATTTCATCCTTTTTTTTACCATTTAAATTTTGTTTTGGGTTGAAGAAAATATGGGTTTTGAAAGAAAACTTCTTAAATGAAAATTCATGATTTGAGGGACCAAATGGTATGGGAATTTGATAAATTTTATATGGTTGAACTCGTACTGGAATGGGTATTCGGATTTTGTAAAATTTGACGGGTTATAAGGTGCGGGCCCGGGGGTCGATTTTTATATATTTTGTAAAGATTGAAACTTTATTATTCGCAAGAGATCCTTAAACGATTTGTGTGTGTTTTGGAGTTTTTATAGTTGGATTTGAGTCGTCCGGAGGTCTTTTCACCCGAGAAGTCCATTTTAAAGTACCGGGTTGTCGTCTTCGAAGTAAGTATCTTGCCTAACCTTGTGTGGGGGAACTAGCCCTTCGGAATTGAGTCTTCTATGCTGATTGTAGCCCGTGTACGCGAGGTGACGAGTGTGTACTCAGACTTATTTGTATGAATTTGGTCCTTTAGGGTTCTTAGGTCCTTATATTCCCTGTGTATGAATTTGTTATTGTTATGACTAAGTTTCTGGTTGTTAGTTTCATCTCTTCCTGCTTAAATTAGATTTTTCTGCTTTTAGTCTACCTTTATTTTTTACTTGATCTTAATTGACTTAACTAAATATTTTACCTCTTCTACCATCATGCTATATCTTCTTCATAAACTGCCTAATTGACTAGAATTAGTATTATTCATCCCTATAATTGTTTAGCCGTAATTGAAATATCTGTTCGTTGGTGTCAAGCATGCCCGTGAGCCGTATACTGTGATTTATATGATTTTCCTTAAGTGCTACTTAGGTTTAGTGTGATAATCATCCATGTTGATGGTATCCCTTTGTAGTGACCTATTACTGAGCATTGTTCAAGCTGAGTTTTATTCCGTGAAGCTAATTGTTTAAGCGAGATTGGTTATAGCTGTTTTTCCTTGCCGGGATGATTTGGTTTCTTCTTGTTGTGAACTTGAATATTGAAAATCGTTGCTATACTTGCTTTGTTTTCCCCTCGTTACACTGTTTTCTCTTTGTACTTGGCATTCCCTTCCGTGGCTACTTCTTATGAGTGAGTTTTACCATTAATGTGATTTAAGTTCTTATATTGATTTGCTCGTCGCACTTGGCATTTTTTGTCCTCTGTTGCTTTTGTGCTTGTTGTGGCAATGTACGATGTTTCTGTCGTGTTCTAGTTGTTATCTCTGTTGGATGCATTACATAATTAAATTGGGACTACGGACGTATTCCGGCAGCTTTCCCCCTGTACTGCATTGCATGTTTAAATTGGGACTACAGACGTATTCCGGCAGCTTTTCCCCTGTACTGCATTGCATATTTAAATTGGGAATACGGACGTATTCTGGGAGCTTTCCCCCTGTACTTCATGACAAATTCTGAGTTACGGACGGAGTTCCAGTAGATTTATCTTGAAGAGATTATGATAGAAAGATATTTATTGAAAAGTATAGCTGAAAAGCATTTATCTTGAATAAAACTATGTCTGAAAGACTTTTATTTCAAAGGTATATTTGAAAAGCAGTTGTCTTGCAGAAAATGATGTTTGGAAGGCATTTATTGGGGAAGTATATTTGAAAAGCATCTATTCTGAAGGAACTGTGTTTGAAGATTTCTCTTTCTAAAGATGTGTGTGTGTGTATATATATATATATATATATATATATATATATATATATATATATATATA
>ML277490.1:36100-61734 GCA_005239495.1 Nicotiana undulata
TGGGGAAGTATATTTGAAAAGCATTTATTTTGAAGGAACTGTGTTTGAAGATTTCTCTTTCTAAAAATGTATATATATATAGTCGGAGAAAGTATATTTCAAAGAAATTTTCTACTTGGAATGATTATATTCAAAGCTTTCAATATGAACTTACGGGTGAAGGTTTACACTCGAAGTATTTTATAAAAACACTTGGGGTTGTTGGCTAAGGCCTGACGTGAAAACTGTTGCAGGCTGAATTATTACTTGTTCTTACCGTATTGGGGTTTTTCAGTTTTCGGGTTGTGTTCCCGTTCATCCTCCTGTGTATTATTGTGATGTTTCGTTGTATTTTGTTGTATTTTCCTTCCGCTCGAATTTGTTATATGTTAATTACATTGTGTAGTCATTAGATAGACGGTATATTCTGTTATTCTTATACTTATGTCTGTTTGATTTATTAGACCAGAGGGTGTCCTGACTAGTCCTCGTCACTACTTCACCGAGGTTAGTCTTGATATTTGCTGGGCACCGCTGTGGTGTGCTCATTCTACACTTCTGCACATTTTTGTGCAGATTCCAAGTTTTGCATAGCCGGTCGATCGATAGCTAGCAGCACGGTTGCTGTTGTGGAGACTCAAGGAAAAACCGCTCCAGCGTTCGCGGTTTCGGAGTCACCATCTTATTTTTCTGTTGCACTGTTGTACTTAATTCTGAACAACGATATTTTAGGAAATGTTAGTGTAATCTCTTTAAAGCTTATGACTTGTATTTACTGGGTTTTGGGAAAAGTGTAAAGTGTTTAGATTTATTTCAAAAAGCACTTAATCGATTTTTGTACTATAATTTGATGTTGCTAATTCTGGCGACTATGCTGGGGATCGAACCCAGAATCTCTGTTTTAGGGTTCAAGAAGTGGAGCTTAGAATAGCTGTTATATTTGGCTTTCATGATTGTCTGATTTTTACGTGTTTGAGCCTAATGTGCTTAATGCCGCATTTTACCGCTTTGATATTATGTGAGTTGTATATAAACTATTACGAAACCCTCTTCTCTCTGAGTCTTCTAAATCATCTGGGAAGTTTGCACTTCGTGTGACTTCTTTTCTGTTATAGTCATATCCAAACTTTAGAACGAGGTACGGACAAGTTGCAAAGCCGGTGAAGCTTTTGTATTCCCGGTACGCTGCCCCGACCTCGGCTCGAGCTGTCCGCTCGGGTAAGCCTGGTCTTGAACAAAACCCCAGGATTTAAACTTAGAATAACAAGACCTCATGTCGGATCCCTAGTAGGAACGCTTATTTGCATCATGTGCATTTGACTTAGGGGACTCAACACAGGGGTTGGGTCCGTCTAGGACAGGGGTACCTGAAATGAAAGACTAGTCTGATGCATCTTACCTGCTACGTGTGCATTTATTTGTTTCGTCTTGTGTGTTGACCGGTTAAAAAAATAAAAACAACAAAAAAACCAAGAGAGAGGTAGAATAGAAAATTCACCCTATTTTTTGAAAATCCCTGTATTTGAAAACATCCCGAAACTCTGCCAAAATTTTTGAAAATGGAGAAGGAAAATAGCATTTCAAAAACAAAGTGAGTCGGTGCATGTTTTTTTTTTAATAAAACAATCATGTCAAAATTTCCCGAACTACGCATTGTTTGATTCTTACCGGTGTGAGATACGTAGGAAACCCTCATCGGGTCCAACCTCATTTTAAAAAAAATCAAAATCAAAAGATATGGTCCTAAATAAAATTAGGTGGCGCCATTCTTGCATAAATAGCCAAATTGCCCAAACGGGGCACCAGAAGGCTATTTTTACAAAAGTAGCCGCCTGTGGTCTTTTCCAAATTTTGACCTAACTAGCGAACACAACCTTAAAAACTTCCTACCCGAAGTATTGAAGGGTCATATTCGCAAAGATGGTCCATTTTCTTTATTACAAAACTTTTGCAAAAATAACACTTTTCGCATTCGGTCAAAATTTTTATGGCTTTGTTTTCTTAATCAAAACATTTAAAACAAATGTGCAGGTTGAAAACATTCCCTTTAGGTCCATCGAGGAAATTCCCTTGGGACTCCATATGTGGTGGAGCGACTTGGGGGAAGTTAGTAGAAAGTCTGCTGTAAAAGTTTTAGGTGGACTCACTGGTCTTCTAAAAATCAAGCCGAGGTTGGACATCGTCGAAGCTCTAGTATCATTTTGGGACCCTGCCCACAATGTATTCCACTTTTCAGACTTTGAGTTGACACCCACGCTAGAGGAAATAGCGGGGTATGCTGGCCTCAGTGACAATCTTAGAAGTCGGTATCCGGTGGCACCCAGGGCGGTAACTCCACATAAGTTCTTGGATCTTTTGAACATTAGTCGGGATGTCCAAGACCCACATCTATCCGAAAGGTTCTGCACTTTCTATTTTCTGTACAAACATTATGGAGATCCTCGGGGTTATGAAGCTGACAACACCAGTTTGACTCATCACAAGAACCAGGCTAGATGGGAAGCCCGCCGGGGGTTAGCTTTCGTGGTGGCATTCCTGGGCACATTAATCTGCCCAAGGAGTGACAGACTCATAGATATCGGACTGGTAGGGATGGCGGATTTCATGATGAAAAAACCCAATGCCACCCTCATACCAATGGTATTAGCTGAGATTTACCGCGCCTTGACGATTTGCCAGTCTGGAGGAAATTTCTTTGAAGGGTGCAATCTACTCCTACAAATATGGATGATCGAGCACCTCTGTCACCGCCCAGACTACATGAACTACAGCTTAACCGGTTTGAATTGTATCGAAGAACATGGTACTCGGGTAGAGGGCCACAAATTTCCTGAGGGCACAGAGGCCCGACACTCACATTTGAGTTCATTGACTACCGACCGAATCGAGTGGACATTCGGGTGGCTCCCTGTCAGAGAGGTTATCAATATGTCTGCTGAAGGTGTGCTATCTTTTGTTAATGGGTCTGCGAAGCATTCAAACATATGCCCCACATCGGGTCTTACGACAGTTGGGAAGACAACAGGGTGTTCCACATGATGAGGAATTAAGCCAACAAGCCATTGAACTATGTCCGAGAGCTGCATTTCCTGAAGACGGGGTCCGCCAGATCTGGAACTAGTGCAGATTTTTAGAACCTCAGACTCGGGTAAGAAATTTATCCAAAGGAGAAGTGGAGCCCGCCTACACTTCTTGGTATGGTAGAAGAGGCAGAGAGCACCAAGAGCCGGAACGACCTGCAAAAAGACTTCACGTGCAGCATTTCACTGAACAGACACAGGAGCACTGGGTTTGGTTAGAGAAAGAAAACAACTACTGGTCTACCATAAGTAAACTGGAGGCCCAGATCAGAGAGCTCAAATTTGAAAACACTCTACAAACCGCTGCAGCCGACGGGGAAAGAAACAGGTTGAACAAAGAAAATGAGGGCCTCCGGGCTCAGATCCAGAAAATGAGGATATCCATTGAAAACCCCGAGAGAAGTAGAGATGACGAAAGACTTGTCACCAGCCTTAGGCAAAAGTTGTGTAGCTACGGTGACGACCTGGACAAAGCCTAAGAGGATTTGACCCGAGTTCGGGCAAAGTTGGCAAAGAGTGCAGAAGAAAGGGCAGAATTCGTGAAAAAATTAAAGAGAATGCACGACCAAGAAATGCTGGGCTTAAAAGAAAGGATGGCCACCTTTGAAAATGAAATGGCCAAACAAGCGAAAAGGTTAAGGCAGAGAGGGAACAGTGCTACGCCATGATGGCTCAGTTAGAAGAAGAATTAAAACAATGGCAAGAGCAGAGTCACAAAGACGCCCAGGTTTTAGAGGCAAGATCTCAGCAGATCGGGCGTCTACTTCAGGAAAAAGGTATCATCAGGCAAAGGGTCCGGGGGATAGCCGATTACATTGTCACCAAATGCCAGGAATGCGAAGATATGACTCAGACCACCTTCTTCTGCGATAATGATCTTCGTCCACAAGATAATGGATGACCTCTACCGTCTCCAGCAAGATATAGCACGCAGGCCCGTGGCAAGGCCAAATGATGCCCCTCGGGTCCCTGGAGCAATGGAAGCACTGATGTATTCTTGACGTTTTCGAGTCTGTATTTCATTTTCCTGTTGTAGTCCTGTCTGAGTCCACTGTAGTTCTTTTTACATTTCCAAGAAAGTATGTCTTGAGTTCTTTTGTAGTTTAAAAAAAAAAGTACTGAAGTATTTTATCTAATGAATAAAAATTTTTGAAAAATGTTTATTTCCTTTCTTTCCGATTTATCCCTTGAACTACGTGATGATCTGATTCACGCGGCGCCATGATACGTAGGCAATCCACATAGGATTCGATCATAACCTTAAGAAAGGAAATTTAGTGAGGAATAAAAGAGTAAAAAATAACAAAAGAAAGAAAGGAGTGATAAAATGACAGAGAAAAGCAAAGGGCGAAAATAGAATAAAAAGGGGAAAGTTCAAACTCGAGAAATAAAGCCGGGATGAAACACACAACTATCGCAAAACATATAGAAAGCGTTTATTTGCCTAGGTTCATTGCATACCCCAAATGTGCGATTCCCTATGTGCTAAATGTTTCAACCTAACGTTTTGTGGTTCGCTCTAAAAGGTGTTTTTAGGTGGTTGGTTTTGCGGTAACCTGGATTCCCATCCTTACTTCACTAGATCAAAAGGGAGCATAGAAATGACATCTTAAGGTCACTTACCAATCGTCAACTCTTCCGTGGATGACCCGAATCCAGTCATCCCAATATCTGAATCAGCCACAGCTGAAGAGAATAAAATCCTGCGTTGCCGCATGCTGGAAATGTGGGACGCATGGTCCAATGGTAGGGAACCACCCAGTACCATCCCGTGTTTCCCAGAGATAATTCACAGGACGGGCGGTACCTCCAACGTCCCTATAAGTTACCCAGCCATGCCATTTGGATACCCAACTATGTCGGCTCACTTTGTCGGAAGGCCTTCTGAGGTTCGCCCCCAGACCCTGTTTTCCGGTGTGTCTTCCAACATCTTCACAGCACCACCAATCTCTGCCACAACTCCACAAACTATTTCTGGGCCAAGCTTTGAGCCGCCGGCATTTACATTCCAGACACCGTCCTTCTATCTGGACACCACTCATGTCACTCCCAATTCATACCCCCAACAACCTCAGTATGAAGTCACTTTGGGACAAGATAAGAAAAGCCCTGAGCACGAAGAAATGGCTTGGAAAATGAAGAGTATTGAGCAGAGCCTCAAGAACATGCAGGGACTGAGCAGGCAGAAAAGCGTCTCCTATGCAGACTTGTGCATGTTCCCGCACGTCCACTGGCCTCTCGGGTTTAAAGCCCCAAAGTTCGAGAAATACGACGGACATGGGGACCCCATAGCTCATCTGAAGAGGTATTGCAACCAGCTCCAGGGAGCGGGAGGGAAAGAGGAACTTCTCATGGCATATTTCGGAGGAAGCTTGACAGGGATTGCATCAGAATGGCACATGGACCAGGATATATCCCGCTGGCACATATGGGATGACCGGGCCCGATTTGTTCGACAATTTCAATACAACGTGGATATCACTCCCGATAGAAACTCTCTATCCAATCTCAAAAAGAAGTCCTCAGAATATTTCAGAGAGTACGCTATTAAGTGGCGTGAGCAAGCCTCCAGGGTCAAACCTCCGATGGACGAGGTTGAAATGGTCAGTATCTTTCTACAAGCACAGGAAGCTGATTACTTCCAAAATATGATGTCCGCCATGGGCAAACCATTTGCGGAAGCGATCAAAATTGGAGAAATGGTTTGAGAATGGTCTAAAGACCGGTCGTATCCTAAGCCAATCCGCCATAAGAGAGACCTCCCAGGCCATCCAAAGCGGATCTGGGAGTACAATCAACAGAAAGAAGAAAGAGGAAGGGGCCATGATGGCTTCCGATATCAGGAATTCTCGACGATCTCGGGAATACCTAGGTCCATTTCCCAAAACTTCCCAACACTACTATCCTCACCAAGATGCAGCTTATGCTACGTCCCCTTTTCCCTATGCGGTGATGAACGCTCAGCCGCATCCCAGGCCGCAACAACAATACAACCAGAACAGAGCACCACCCCCAAGAAATAACCATCTTCCCCCAGCTCCATATAATCCACGCCCTCCTCAAAACAAATATCTGTACAATGCCTACCCCCGTGAACCACCAAGGAGACTTAAATTCACTCCTATCAGTGAGCCGTATTCGAGCCTTTTCCCAAATTTAGTCCAGATGGGGCTTCTGCAGCCCGTAGCTCCGAACGGGCAAAATCCACAATCGCCATCATATAGATGGGGTACCAGTTGTGCCTACCACTCTGGAGCAGAGGGGCATGACATAGAGGATTGCTGGACCCTCAAACGAGCCGTTGAGAATCTTATAGAACAAAAAAAAGTGGTGCTAAGGGACGAAGAAGCTCCCAATGTGACGAACAATCCATTGCACACTCACAATAATGGTCCCATTATCGGCATGATTTGCGAGGACCAAGATTTTGATCCAGCTTTGAAATCTATCATCGCCATCACAGATGTGGAGAAAAAGCCCAAGGCGGCCCCCAAGCCAGTCAAGGAGATAAAGAAGAGTAGACCCGTCCCTCAAGCCACGGGGGAGGCTGAAGCCAAGATAAAGATGGGACCCTCTAAAGACGCTTTTCTTTACATCCCCAGGGCACCCAGGAAGGAACAATGCGTGTTAAGTCCTCCTAGAAGGTTGCAATTCAACAGAGCAATGATGAACGGCCCGAAGATGTATATACCAAAGGAGACGTATGTGGCGCGGGGGAAAATAATTTCACCAAGGCTGAATGAGCCCGTGGTTATTAGCCGCGCGTTGCAAACTCCCGTAAAGGATACCACTGCCGTCCCTTGGAATTACAACAAGACGGTAGTAACATACAAAGGAAAAGAGATCACAGGGGAAGCAATTGAAGCAAAATCCTCTGAAGGATACATCAATCTGAAGGAGCTAGCCAAGAACAAGCATAAACGCTTCCCTCTTAAAAAACCTATTACCGCCGAAGAAGCTGAAGAATTCTTCTAGAAAATGAACATGTCTGAGTACGCCACAATTGAAGAACTCAGGAAAACCCTTGACCAAGTTTCACTTTTATCTCTATTGATGGGCTCAAACGAGCATCAAAAAGTACTCTTGAAAACGCTGAATGAAGCATATGTGCCAGCAGAGACCTCAGTCGAACAATTAGAGAGAATGGCTGAGCGCTTCTTTGAAGTAAACAAAATTTCTTTCAACCGAAATGATCTACCTCCCGAAGGGGCACTCACAACAAATCCTTACACTTAACAGTGAAAATTGAGGGATATTACGTGAAGAGAGTTATGCTTGATGGAGGTTCCGGGGTAGATATTTGCCCCTTGTCAACACTTCAAAGGATGGAAATCGGCATTGAAAGAATCAGGTCGAATAACATCTGTGTCCGCACCTTTGACGGAATCAAAAGGGACACCATTGGCAAAATAGACATAGTCATGACAATCGGCCCCGTGGACTTTACGGTAACCTTCCAAATATTGGATATGGACACCTCATACAATTTCTTGCTAGGAAGACCATGGATTCACGCTGCCGGGGCAGTGCCATCTACCCTCCACCAGATGGTCAAGTTTGAACATGAAAATCAGGAAATAGTGGTCCATGGGGAGGACGAGCAGTCAATATATAGAGACCCCTCGATTCCCTGTCTTGAAGACAGAGAACGAAGTGAGCATATTGTCTATCAGGCGTTTGAAATTATGCTTGCCGATCAACACGAAGAAGGTACTCCGTGCCCGCAACCTTGCCTATCAAATGCGTCAATCATGGTCGTTACCGACATGATTAGACATGGATACAAACTTAGAAAGGGGCTTGGGCTGTCTTTGCAAGGCATCACCGAACCAATCTCTCTGCCTGCCGCCAAAAAGTTCTTCGGCATAGGTTTCCAGGCCTCGGATGAAGATGTGAAATGGGCCGATGCCCGTAAAAACAATGGATGGGACCTGCCTCAGCCAGTCCCACACATTACTGATACCTTCATCAAACCGCAATATATTGAAGAAGAAGAGGAGGCCTTTACGACCGAAGAGATTGAAGAAATCTGCAAGGCTATGAAGCAAGTGTTATATGAAACTAACATGGTTCAACCGGGAGAAGGCTCAAGCACCGCTGAGGTGCAATACATGGGCCCAAATGCCAAGTTGAAGAACTGGAAGGCTACTCCATTCCCCGTCAGGCGGGAGTCCCGGTAGTTCAGTTTTACCATATTTCCTGCACTATGAGTTTTTTCAGGGTGTAACTCAAGTGTTTTTAATTTATTGCCTTTTGAATTCCGATGTAAACCCTCATATGTTCAAATTCAATGAAATGAAATCAAAATTTCATCGTCTATTATTCTTTCTGATTTTTGTTTATTTTCTTATTTTACAGTCCTAATAATGCGGCCTTAAATAACATGACATGCTTGCGGACTTCATGCTCTGATCTTAATAGGTTGTCTAACCTCAAAATAATGAATCAAGAACCGAAATATGATGAAGAAGAGGCTTTTACGGAAATAAATCGAGAATTGGAACAATTCGAGAATAAGCCTAAGCCAAACTTAAACGAAATAGAACCCGTTAACTTGGGAAATGCAGAAGAGGTCCGAGAAACCATGATAAGCGTCCACACTGATGAAAGAACTAAAGACGCTTTGATTCAACTTCTATTTGAATTCAAAGACGTATTTGCTTGGTCCTATGACGATATGCCCGGACTAAGTGTTGACTTGGTGGTGCACAAATTGCCGACCTACCCCGGTTATCCACCTGTCCAGCAAAAGTAGAGGAAGTTTAAAACAGACATGAGCGACAAAATCAAAGAAGAAGCCACTAAACAACTAAAAGCTGGAGTAATCCGAGTGGTCCAATACACCACATGGCTGGCCAATGTGGTCCCGGTACCTAAGAAGGACGGAAAGGTCAGATTATGTGTCGGCTATCGAGATTTGAATAAAGCAAGTCCCAACGATAATTTTCCACTGCCAAACATACATATCCTGGTTGACAATTGTGCCAAGCATAAGGTACAATCTTTCATGAATTTCTATGCTGGGTATCACCAGGTTCTGATGGATGAAGAAGATGCAGAAAAGACAGCCTTCACTACACCCTGGGGCACCTACTGTTACCGGGTCATGCCATTTGGCTTGAAGAACGCTGGGGAAACTTATATGAGGGCCATGACCGCCATTTTCCATGACATGATGCACCAAGAAATTGAGGTGTACGTTGATGATGTCATCATTAAATGCAGAACACAGGAAGGCCATGTTCGGGACTTGAGAAAATTCTTTGAGCGGCTACGCAAATATGACTTGAAATTGAACCCGTCCAAATGTGCGTTTGGTGTCCCTTTCGGGAAACTCTTGGGGTTTATAGTTAGTCGCCTAGGATTGAGTTGGATCCGACGAAGATAAAATCCATCCGAGACCTGCCACCTCCAAGGACTAAGAAAGAGGTCATGAGCTTGTTAGGAAGGTTGAACTACATCAGCCGGTTTATCGCATAGCTTACCACCACGTGTGAGCCGATATTCAAGCTCCTAAAGAAAGACGCAACAATCAAATGGACAGACGAATGCCAGGAGGCCTTTGACAAAATCAAGGAGTATTTGTCAAATCCACCCGTGTTGGTCACGCCTGAACCAGGGCGACCTTTGTTCATGTACCTAACGGTTTTGGAAAATTCCTTTGGCTGCGTCCTCGGGCAACATGATGTTACCGGGAAGAAAGAGCAAGCAATCTACTATCTGAGCAAGAAATTCACCGGTTATGAAGCCAAATTCACTCTGCTGGAGAGAACTTGTTGTGCCCTAACTTGGGTCGCACAAAAGCTCAGACATTATCTGCTAGCTTATACCACATATCTCATAACCAGGTTGGATCCTCTAAAGTACATATTCCAAAAGCCGATGCCCACAGGAAGGCTAGCAAAATGGCAAATCCTGCTCACGGAATTCGACATTGTCTATGTCACCCGCACAACCATGAAAGCTCAAGCCTTGGCCGATCATTTAGCTGAGAATCCGGTTGATGACGAATACCAACCTTTAAGCACTTACTTTCCAGATGAGGAAGTCAATTCGTTCGGAATAATCTCAGAAGACACTAACACCTGGAAAATGTTCTTTGACGGAGCAGTCAATGCAAAAGGGGTCGAGATTGGGGCAATCTTGATTTCGCCCACGGGAAACACTATCCCGCCACGGTCCGCCTTCGGTTCTTCTTTACAAACAATACTTCCGAATATGAAGCTTGTATAATGGGTATGAACATGGCCATTGACATGGATGTAGAAGAGTTATTAATCATGGGGGATTCTGATTTGATCATCAAGCAGGCTCAGGGATTGTGGGAAACTCGAGATGTTAAGCTCCTTCCATATAGACAACATGTGGAAGATCTTAGCAAACGATACAAAGCTGTCGAGTTCAGATATATTCCTCGATGCCACAACGAGTTAGCCGATACGCTGGCTACCCTAGTTGCAATGCTGCCATATCCGGGAAAGGTTTACATTAACCGGTTGGAAATTCAGATCAAGGAAAGGCATGGTTATTGCAACACGGTCTAAGTAGAACCCGATGTCCAACCATGGTATCATGATATCAAAAGATTCTTGAAAACAAAGGAATATCCAGAGCAGGACAATGGGGACCAAAAGAGAACCATCCGGAGACTCGCCAGCAGTTTCTTCCTAAGTGGGGAAGTACTGTATAAAAGGACTCCCGATCTGAATCTATTAAGATGTGTAGATACTAAGGAAGTTGAAAAGATTATGAACGAGGTGCATTCAGGAGTATGCGGTCCCCACATGAACAGGTACGTCCTCGCAAAGAAAATCTTGCGGGCTGGATATTATTGGATGACCATGGAGAAAGATTGTTTCAGCTTTGTCCGGAAATGTCATAAGTGTCAAATACATGGTGATTTGATTCATGCACCACCATCAGAATTGCATCCTATGACAGCACCCTCGCCGTTTGTTGCCTGGGAATGGATGCCATCGGGCCGATCGATCCAAAAGCCTCAAATGGGCACCGATTTATCTTGGTCGCTATCGACTATTTCACAAAATGGGTCGAAGCTGTCACATTCAAAGCTGTCACTAAGAAAGCAGTGGTGGATTTCGTGCACTCTAACATCATCTGTCGTTTTGGTATCCCAAAGACTATCATTACCGACAATGCCGCGAATCTGAACAGCAACTTGATAAGGGAGGTATGTGAACAGTTCCAAATCACACACTGTAACTCCACCCCTTACCGGCCCAAAGCCAATGGCGCCATTGAAGCAGCAAACAAAAATATCAAGAAAATTCTCAGGAAAATGATTCAAACTTCCAAGCAATGGCATGAGAAATTGCCCTTTGCATTATTGGGATATCGCACGACAGTGCGCACGTCGGTTGGAGCTACTCCTTATTTATTGGTTTATGGCACTGAAGCAATAATACCCGCAGAAGTCGAAATTCCCTCCCTTCAGATTATTGTCGAAGCGGAAATTGAGGATGATGAATGGGTCAAAAACCGATTGGAACAACTAAATTTGATTGATGAGAAAAGGATGGCCGCAGTTTGCCACGGGCAGTTGTACCAACAAAGAATGGCCCGTGCCTACAACAAGAAAGTGCGGCCTAGGAACTTTGAAGTAGGGCAGCTTGTTTTAAGACGTATCCTCCCACACCACGAAGAGGCGAAAGGAAAATTCGCCCCAAATTGGAAAGGTCCATACATCATAAGGAAATTACTGCCAAAAGGAGCATTGTACTTGGGGGACATCGAAGGAAATGACCCCGAAACGGCTGTCAATGCAGATGCAATCAAAAGGTGTTATGTTTGATCTTTTCGTATTGATGATACTAATGATCGAAATGACGAAGGCTTTCATTCATGATACCCCAAACACTATCAATTTTGTAAACCCTTCGAGCCGGTTACTCTTCCTTGACTACCCTATTTTGAACTTGGAGTGTGTTAAAAAAAAGAAAAAAAATGAGAAAAATAAAAAATAAAAAAACTAAAAAACAAAAATCAAAATGAAAAAAAAAATGTCGTCCTGAACTACGTCTGACTTGATTCCGAAAGGATACGTGGGCAGCCTCTCCCTGGGGTTCAGTCACACCAAAATAAAAATCCACATCCCCCCAAGAGTTTAAGCTGGGGCAAGTGTTAAGATTCGGCAATGATTAGCCTGAAAAGTTCCAAAGTTGTAATTCAATTCAAATTCTTTTTACCCCAAATCCTGTTCAATTCCTTCTGATCGATTGGCGAAGAAAATCCAGAATTAGAAGATACAACTATTCGGATAAGACAAGAGCAAGGCGATGACGAGTAGAGAAATTAAAAAATTAGAGAGTCTTATTGGTGAAAACCCACACGGGCACCGTGAGGCGATGGTAAGAAGAGAAATGAGAGAGGTTAGTCGCTGAAAACCCAAAAAGGGCACTACTAATCAAAAAGAGGAGGATTGGTCACTGATATCGACATGGTCTGGGGCAAGGTTTCTCAACCTCGAGTTAAAAGTCGTGACGAATTTCTGAGAGTCAAGATGGTTTATATAGATCGGGCATCCAGTCCAAGACGCATGTCATGTTCATTGAAGGCCGCGTTCACTCCAGATAAGTCCTTCTTCTCTTTTCCCCCGAAAGGGATATTTTCTTGTCAACATTCACTGTCTCCATTTCTTTGTTATTTTTTTCCAATCCCTTTCAGTCTGACTCTGTTTCTAAAGCAAGGCAAAGAAAGAATGGCAAAACTGATTTACAGGGTTCTCGTTTTACGCGAACTTACATGTAAAAGGCACTGAGCCTCACCAGGGGCATCGAGTCAATCCCGACTGGCCGCAACAGTTGATGCTTTAAACGCAAAACTCTTGAAAGGAGAAAACCAAACCGAAATGCCTATAAAGGCAATTGAAGTGAAAGGTTGAGTCCCACATGGCTAACCCTCTCGGAAAAGATTGAAAAGTCGTAGTGCCCCAAATGCTTTAAAGTAAAGTTTGAGGAAAAATCAGAAATGAAAGGCCGATGAAGGCAAAGTAAAATTGGAAAAGGTCAAGTCCCACGCGACTAACTGTTGCAGAAAATTTGAGGGGCCAAAACTTCCCCGATACTCAGGAAATCCAAAAGAAAAAGCGAGTGAAAGGCCTAAAAAGGCAAAATAAAGTCAAATGTTGGGTCCCACGTGACCGATCTCCATGGTAATATTTGGAAAAGCCAGGGTCCCCGGGATTAGAGATGAAACCCAATCCCCAGCAAGCAAGCAAGTGGTTGAGATCTTCGTCAAAAGAACTGAGATCAAGCAGTTGAAAATCAAGGCCGCAAAACCAACCACCGTTTCAAACTAACAAATTGTTCTTTGTTTGAAAATCTGAAACAGGTGAAACTCGAAAGAAACCTTGCAAGAAGTGGGTGCAACCAAAAGAAATTGCGTAATGGCTAGAAGGAGCTCTGCAGCATTGACTCCAAAAGGGAAGTTTCCTCCAAAAATCCTTTCCCGCATTCACTCAAAATAAAATGAAAAGAAAAGAAAAGAATAAAAACGATGTTGAAAACAATTCAAACCTAAAGTAGTATAGGGCCTCCAATCCCTAGCTACACCTTTTCCAACATAGGATATTTAATTCCTTAGTTGATGCCAACATAGGGTCTCCATTCCCTAAGTTGATGCCAGCATAACCTGATGCCGACATAACTCGATGCCAACCTAGGATATCTCAGTCCTTAGTTGATGCCAACATAGGGTCTCCATTCCCTAAGTTGATGCCAGCATAACCTGATGCCGACATAACTCGATGCCAACCTAGGATATCTCAGTCCTTAGTTGATGCCAACATAGGGTCTCCACTCCCTACTTTATGCCGGCATAACCCGATGATTTTTTCCAACATAGGGTCCCACTCCCTAGTAGACACCGGCATAACCTGGTGATATTTCTGACAACAACATAACCTGTTGATCATCTCCTAACACTGGCATAACCCAGTGATCTTCTTTTCCCCAGGCAGCAACATAACCTGTTGACCCTTCTATACACCGGCATAACCTGGTGATCTTTCTGAAAACAACATAACCTGTTGATCATATCCTGATACTGGCATAACCCAGTAATCTCTTTGCCCTCAGGCAACAACATAACCTGTTGACCTTTCCAGACACCGGCATAACCTGATGATCTTTCTTGACAACAACATAACATGTTGACCCTTCCAGACACCGGCATAACCTGGTGATCTTTCTGACAACAATATAACCTGTTGATCATCTCCTGATACTGGCATAACCCAGTAATCTCTTTGCCCTCAGGCAACAGCATAACCTGTTGACCTTTCTAGACACCGGCATAACCTGGTGATCTTTCTGACAACAATATAACCTGTTGATCATCTCCTGATACTGGCATAACCCAGTAATCTCTTTGCCCTCAGGCAACAGCATAACCTGTTGACCTTTCCAGACACTGGCATAACCTGGTGATCTTTCTTGACAACAACATAACCTGTTGAATATTTCTTGACACTGGCATAACCCAGTGATCTCCTTTTCCCGGCAACAGCATAACCTGTTGACCTTTCTAGACACCGGCATAACCTGGTGATCTTTCTTGCCACAACATAACCTGTTGAATATTTCCTGACACTGGCATAACCCAGTGATCTCCTTTTCCCGGCAACAGCATAACCTGTTGACCTTTCTAGACACCGGCATAACCTGGTGATCTTTCCTGACAACATCATAACCTGTTGAATTCCTTGACACTGGCATAACCCAGCAATCTCTTTGCCCCTGGACAACGGCATAACCCGTTGATCCTCCCCAGACACCAGCATAACTTGGTGATCTTTTCTCGACGACAGCATAACCTGTCGATCTCTTCCAACATAGGGTCTCCAACCCCTAGTTTATTTTACCTTTGGGCATATGGTATCCACTCCCTAGTCTACAATAACTCCGGGTGCACTGTTCCCGGCTTTTCACCGCTTTCAATAATAAAGTAGTATAGATTTCCTTACAATAACTCACGAAATTCTCCTAGTGAAAACTAGGGTAGAAAATTTTGTTCGTTTGCTTTTTGATTTTGTGCAGATTGCAGTTTTAGGACAATGGATTCGAGACGACCAAAAGAAGACGTCTCAATTCAAAATAAAGTAAAGAAGAAAAGAGAAGACCAAACCCAAGGTGCATAAGCGGAAATGATGTATACTGCTCAAGACAGATCGAAGTCACAAGCTATGCATGCCCTTTCTTGATCCGAAAAGCTGAAGAAGATTGAACCAGGACATACAGCTAACAAGCATCAAGATTCAGATCAGAGGCTGTGTGAAGAAACAATCAAGACTCAAGATCATGCTTCAGAAGACTTGTAGATAAGAATTTTGTAACTCGTAGCTGATAGGCTAGTTTAGTCTTTTTTTTTATTTTTTATTTTGGTGTAATAAGGAGCTCAGCAAGCAGCAAACAGTAAGCAGCAGCAACAGCAGTGAAATCACAGCTTCCCGGTAGTCCCAGCTACCAAAACTTCCAGAACTACACTGACCTGATTCCTTTATAGCCAAGGATATGTAGGCAACCTTCGAAGCAGGGTTCGGTCAAACCTTTCGAAAACGCTTCACAATGGAACATATGAATGGGTAAAGTCGTTTATGGCTGCTCACTTTTGTCTTTGCCCGAAAACACTTCGTGTTTCCGAGCAAAGAGGGGCAACTGCGAGCACGTGAGTTTTACCCATCGTATAATCCTACAAAAAAAACTCAATAAATTAATTAATTTTATGATTTTTATTGAATTTAAGTGCTATTTGTGAATTAATTTTGCGTTATGTAGCCATTATTCGTCTTTTTAAACATATAAATGATTTAAAGCGGCATAATAGGTGCGTGATTTTGAATATTATTTAGATAATAACGAAATATAATTACTTGACACAAAGTAGGTTAATGTTTAATTATTTCTTTCTAGCAAAAATTGTGGAATTTGTCCTATAAATGAGTAGGACAAAATTAAATAATATGACTCTTAATTAATTAATTTATAATTGAATGATGAAATTAGTTTAGAATTAATTGTTATATTTTAGTTTTAATTCAATTAATTAACTTAGTTAAAATTCCAAAGCCTAAAATGGGACCTGGGCTGGCCTGCCCATGCCCAAGCCAATTCCCAACACCCAGCCCAAGCTGCCTTCACTCATACCCAGCCCAATTAACCAAACCCGGCCTGCCCCCATGTAACACCAAACGACGTTGTTTCATTAAGTGAATCCAGCCCAGTCGTTGATCTATTTTGATCTAACGGCTGGGAACCCTGTAAACCTTTACTATATAACTGTTCCAAAACCCCCTCCCCTACCCCATTTCTCTTAAAAGTGTAATACCCCCCCTCCCCACCGTCTCTCACCTCTCTCCAGAGACCAGTCGGTCTCCACCGTCCACCACCGTCCGACCACCCTTCCTCCGTCGTGCTCCGCCGGCCGGAAATCGCTTCCGGCGGCGGAGCTCCACCAACCCAAACCAAATTTCACCCAGACACTCTCCTCTTCATCCTCAACCACCTCCCATCATTTATTTCCACAAAAAACCAACAGGAAGCGAGTAATTTCAGATCTGAAACCTTGAAACCCTAAAACTCCACTGCCGGCCGATTTAGAGACATCCAACGGCTCGAACCTTCATGAGTCAATTGCTCTGGACAAGAGCAATTGATTCATGAGGGTTTACTCGTTTTTAAACCCCGCCGGAGTCCGGCGACCTCCTATTTTCCGGCCAAACCCTTTAACGGGTATTTGCTTCCCTTCTTTGTTGTTTTACATATTACTAAAAATCTAAAATTCATGTTAATCATTGTTATAGATTGTTTAGGTCTAGTCAATTTTATTCTTGCTTGTTGATTATCTATTGTTATTTTGTCCTTGATTGACTAAGAAGAACCAAAAATGACAAGTTGTTTTAACTTGATTAGTTAACAATATTATCTTTACAATTACTATAAATCCATGTATTGTAGTGCTGTTTTGGCTCTTTTTCTTAAAACTGCCTCTAATCGTTTGTTACCAGTAGGCTTAGATTCTTTTTCCTTTTCATTACTTCATGATTATTTGCTGATAAATTCTATGACAAACCTGTTTTGATTGATTAGCAAGTAGAGTTCGTTGGATGAAATCTAGGGTTGCCATTTAGATAATGGTTTCCTTTTAATCCATGTTGCTAGTGCACGATATTTACTCTTATTCAAATGTCAGTGTTAAATTAAGAGTATATGATCTTACTAGTTCATGGCTGCCTCATTAAAGTTGTTTGCCTTGTTGATTAATTGTTTCATGGTTGATTTAGTTGGTTAATTACTCAATTAATTAGGAGATTAACTAATCCTGAACAAGTGCAGGGTCGTGAATCAATTTAGTTTAATCTTAAAATCAAGGTTTCCTTAATCAGACATCTTGTTTAATGGAATCAACCTAGGTTATTAACCTCATAAATAATGAGCTAAGTCCTAAAATCTGTTTAGGATAATCAATATAGGATTAATTAACTGAGCTAAATCGATTAACCTGAGCCTAAGAAACTAAACCAACTAACCTAATCCTAGTTAACAATGATTAGTAGTTAACAATAGTAAGCTAGCTAGGGTTAATTAACTAGAGCTAAACCCAAGCAAGTGACCCTGGTAACCTAATGGTAATTACAGGGACTTCAAGGGGTATATTAGGTAATGTAGATTAGAAATCAGATTTTTTAAGGGTAGAAGAGTCTTTTAATAGGTTAGAAGATTCTGGAATAGGGGCAGTTGTCCCAAAGATAAGAATGACAGCTGCCCTATGTACTACTTCAGCCTTTTGGGTGAGGAATATGCCAAGGCATATCCCATCCTTAAGACTCCTATAAATAGACCCTCTTTCTACAGGTTTCAGACCTTCCTTTTTTCACTCTCTCGGAGCTGCTGAAAACATCTTAAAAAAATACAGAAAAATCAGAGTATTTTCCATTTATAAACGAAAATTTCAAAAAAAAAAGTATTAGTAGAAAAGCAAAGAAAAAATATGATTTCCCTTGGAATCAAGTTCATAAATATATGGTCTAGTTCTCAACTTCTGTTTCTTTTCCTTTAGATTCTGATTTTGGGATTTTTAAGCATTCATACTCAAGATTTCCGGATCAATTCTTGCTGCGCTACTTGGTTTTCTTTGGATTTCTGTTTGCTGCTGCTGAATCCTCCTTCTTTTTTTTCCTGACTATTGTTCATACTTGACCTTTATTTTGTCAAGTTTTTTGCTGTTTTTCTCTTTAAAAAGGTATGTATCAACTCATCTATTCTAAATGAAATTCTTGGACTGGAATCTTCATCTTCTACTCACTGTATAAAACTGGTTGTTCTTGATAAACTAAGTTACTTCTTCTGTTTTATGTAAATGTGACTGTGTAGATGTTTATTGGCATGATAATGATTCTGTGAGTGTGATAAGTACTGTCTTGATGTTAGTATTGCTCTTGCTGGTATATGTTGTTTGCTTCAGATTATATGTACATAAATGTGGTTAATACTCATAGTTCTATATTAGGAAACAAGATGCACTAGGATGTTGAATCTGACCTTCTCTATGGTCAGATTCTTTCCATAAGAGTGCAGAAATACACTTTTGATTGAGTCTCTTTGGTCAATGAAGAGATTCAACAAGCAAGTCTCTGGATAGTTTAGAATGTTGGCACTAGGGTAGAGGAATCTGACTTCTTAATAGTCAAATTCACCCCTTGGTAGTGCATAAATAGTAGCCTAGGGTGCTGGAAATTACCCTTTTATGGATATAAAGTGGGTAATTAAAAGGCTCCTTAGAGAAAAGAATCTGAATCCCTTAATATGATCAAATTTATCCTCTAAAAAATGCCTAAATAATCAAGTCAAGGATTAAGTATGGACTGAAGGTCCAAGGTATAAAAGTGACATTCTGGAGTTGAGTTTGATCTTTTTATGATCATATTCATGCCAGGAGAGTGCATAAATGATTCTGCCATTTATTGTAGTTAAACACAAACACTACCAGGATCGGAACCGACCTCCTCATGGTCAGTTTGATTCTGGTGGATGTACAACACCTGACTCGTTTGGGTATTTACAGATTACAAAGGAAGGCTCAAATATATGGCCTTAAGGGAATTCAAGTCAGACACATTAGCTAAAAACTTCATTTTTTCAGTTTTCTCTCTTCTGAAATGTACCTTGATAGTAGTCCTCTGTATTATTTTCAGAATTATGTAATTTAAAGACTAGACTGTACATCTAATTTCAGTTTTGTTCATGTTCCTGAAGTTTCAAATTTATATTTCTTTCTGTTCTGAAAGTAATACAATGATATTAGATAAAAGGAACGTGTATGAAATCTGCATAAACACCCGTTAGATTTTGCAAAAATGATTATTTCAGATTCAGTAGAGTTTCAACATGAGTGGAATTAATAGGCTATCTTCAGTTTATCTTACACCTTGTAATCTGCGAAAATCAATGTATAAATACGTGTGAACTTTGATCCTTTAGAAATATGTGATTAGGCTATTTAAAATTGGTAAGAATTGTTGTTTCAAAAACTAATAAAACTGCCTGTGGTATGATCTTCATTAGAAATCATAAAGTTCTAGAAAAATAGAGTGATTTTATCTTTCCAATTCGTATCAGAATTAATAAGTAACATATTTAGATGTTTGAATTTCCTAGGTGTATATATCTAAATGAATGAGGGACATTCTGATTCCCATATTTGCCATCATTTGCTGAAAATAAAATCTTTTCAGACTAGTAGTCCTATTACAAGAAGAGTTAACTTAAGATGGCCTAATGTGATAAAACGGGGCTAAATGAGGCCATAGACAATAAGATGTTGTCTTTAGGCTAATGAATTCATCCTTAGGCAAACTTCTAGGTAGAATCATGCCTTTTAGCTTGAAATTTGGTAAAGAATAGAATATTATTCCAAAATTACCATAACCTACACTTTGGAGTGGCAACTCGTGCCCTCGACCCTCAACTCCAAACAATAATAAAATGCACGCAGCAACCACGGGTGCATTTCATGTGACGTGTTTTTCGTATGCTCAAAAACAACAAGTGCACGCCATCGTGACTTGTCTAAAAATCCATAAACGTCCTAATTGATCTTAAAACTAAAATGCTCCTTCAAAAATAGAAAACATAAAGAATGATCGAACATCGCCTCAATAGGCATTATAAAACTGTCACGACCATAGTCCTGACTACGTAATCTACACTTGGATGCGACAACTCATGTCCTCGACTTCAACTTCAAACTATGTTAAAATCACGTGTTACAATTGCGGGTGCATTTCATGTGGCGTAATTGTAACATGTCCAAAAGCATGACAAGTGCACGTTCTCGTGACTTGTTTTCAAGATAAATCCATAAATATCAAAAGCGGCTAAATTTTAAAGAGGTTAAATGCGCAATAGGCAAAAAATGCATAATCATATAATTTAGGCCAAATAATAATAGTTAAAGCGACCGTGCTAGAACCACGGAACTCGGGAATGCCTAAGACCTTCTCCCGGCTTAACAGAATTCCTTACTCAGATTTTTGGTTGCAGACAAATCAAAATAGAGTCAAAGAATTCCTCGATTTGGGATTTTCAAAACAAAAATGGTGTCCCGGAGCATCGTCAAAAATCCGGGTGGCGACTCTGAAAACTAAAATAAATCCCAAATCCGAATAATGTCACTTAAAGTGGAAAAACTCCCTTATTATCTTTCATTAATCCGGGGTAGTGAAAAAGGAGGTGTGACACTAATAATAGGCTTACCTAGTCCTTAAGACTAGGTGCCATCACGATACCTAACGAAAGAAAAATTGGGTCGTGACAGGAATGGATCGTAGGCCTTCTTTGCCTCGTTTGGGCCTTTCTAGCCTACCAAATGAAATCAATCCCTACCATTCCCCATTTGAGCTTTAAGATGTTTTCTTAGACAACCACATCTTAGTCTATACCCCTTTGTGCTTAATAGCACTATCCCTCTCTTGGCCTAACCTCCTTGCGCACACTGAGAACGAGTAACTTCGAATGAAGACCAAAGTGAAGGCGACAAACATGAAAAGGCAAAATATGCAAAGTCCAAGACAATCAGAGACATGCCTTCAGAAAAAAAAAAGGAGGAAACTCCACCATTCAAAAGGAGGATCCAACAAGAAGGAGAAAACTTCCACAAATTCAGAAAAAAGGAGAAAAAGGAAAAAACTCAACAAATTCAAATAGGAGGAACCCTGACGGAAAAAAAAAAGGGAAAAACTCTTGCAAGGCAGGAGAAACCTCAAAATGAAAGAAAAGAAAGATAAAAAAACCCTCCAAAAATGGAAGAAGGATCTCCTACAAGTTCAAAAAGTAAGTCAAAAACAAAAAGAAAATGGACATCGACCTAAACAAGATCAAGCGTCGAAGCATGGTGTGAATTCCGAAGACACAAATACAGTTCAACACTAAAGGAGGGATTAACCACTTTTATCCCAAATGAACATCCTACCTTACCCCAAGCCTACATTACAAGCCTATAGCACAGCCCTGTATGATCCTATTCTAAGTGTTCTCACATTAGTGGATACTTACATAAAGGTCAAGCATATGTATCTCAATTGCATGCATTGAACATCTTTATGAGTGTGAGTGTACTTCGCGAAATGTCCTAGAAATAAAAATACTTCAAATATGTGTGAAAAATATGACTTTCTTTGTGGTGAGGGCACTCGAAACATGAGTTAGGCAGAATTCAAAATATTTGATTGAAGCAAGATGAACAAATATTGTCGAACTTAGGTATACATGAGGTATCACTCGAAGCTATAGGAATTACCCATAAGCTGGTCTTGGTTTGCTGGAAAGTATATGATGAAAATTCTTATGCACAAAACTAATTGTTGGTGCCAACCAAAGTCAAGTCAAAAATGATGATCAACCAATAAATCATAGTCTTTCTTTACTTATCAAAATTTTTAAATATTTTTTACAAAAAGTTGCAAAACAAGAAAAATACAGAAAACAAAAAGAGTCAAGTTTTGTTGACAATAGAGTTAGGTCTTGTTGTTACAAAACTACGCCCGACCTCACTTTTCAAGGGGGGATACATAGGCAATCCAGTTAGGGTCCGGTCCCACCCTTGTAAGAAAAAACCAAAAAATATTTCTATGCATTCGGAACTACGCCACGACTTGATTTCCTTTAGTAGGAATACGTAGGCAATCCACATCGAATTAAGTCATCTTTTGCAATCGAACTGCGTCTTGGCCTGATTCCATTGGGATACATAGGCAGTCTAAGTCAGACACGGCTATATAATTTCAAAATTCTATCATGTTTCATCTATTGCCTGCCCGAGTCCTTAGTAACAAAACCATCTTCATCAATTTCATAGAAAATAAATTAAACTTCTCGCTTTTCCAGGCGCCCTCCTGAACAATGGGCATTTCATTTCAAGTTTAATTTTACAGGCGCCCACCTTCCAATACGGGTACCTTAGATTTAAATGCTCTGATATCTCTTCGGACTGGTACACAGTCCGGATTTTCGTTTTTCATCCAAGTGCTCCGATCACTTCAAATTGGTACTTTCCCGGATCCTTTTCGAATTAGTGTTCAAACCCGGGACCCTATTTCATTAAAAAATTACATATCCATCTTCTCAAGCCAAATGGAAGCATAGTTACACATCGTCAATCTACTATTTAAAGATGGGACACAACGTGGTACTATCTTCTAGCAAATAAACTGGGGAAGAATTTGAGGACGGACGTCGAGCTTTCCAACAACGATCATCGGCACGTCACCAAGTATCATTCATCTTATGTCCCATCAGCATGGGATGTGTAGGTAATCCGAACCCCCACAATCAAATAACACCCAGTGTCATCACATCTTAACGCTGGGGCAATTTTCAGATTAAAATTAAATCATCCATCGCTTCTCGAACTACAACCGGCCTGATTCTCGTTACATCCGAGATATGTAGGAAAACTAAACACAGAGCCCGGCCGCATCTACATCAAAATCCATTCGACCAGTCTATCCGTCCATCCAACACCATGTCTTAGTGTTACCACAGTCCGACACTAGGGAAATCATGGAAGCAATGTAAATATCATACGAACCTTTCTTCCTCGAACATTTGCTTTCCACTCCATGAGGCTACGATTCATAAATAGTACTCAATCTTCCAGAACTACACACGACCTGATTCTCGTACAACCCGAGATATGTAGGCAACTCTAAACCAGAGTTCGGTCACAATCTTCAAAACATCCTCCATTCCCCACTCTGTCAAGGGACAAAATTGAGTATGGTGTCAATTTCTTTGCACGAAGACTCTTACATCATCTCCGGTCAAAGAGGGGCAGTTGTTGACACTCAATTTTGATCATTCGTATCTAAAAATTAGCCTTTGCATGCTTCCTAATTAAAATAGATAATTTTTTGCACATTATTTAGCTCATACGCAATTTATTGATAATTATTCTTATTTTAATAAAATATAGAAATTTTTATCTTTTTCATTGCAATTAGTTAAATACTACTATTTTTGTGCATTTTTCTAAATTTCAGATAATTTATTTATAATTATCCTATTTTTTAAATATTAGGATACTGATTAATTTATTGTAATTTAAACAATAACATAATAATTACTACAATGCAATTGTAGTATTTAAATTTTAAATAAATACTATGAGATTCTTTTAATTGAAAATTCATATTTTATTTCGTAGCACAGTCTGTTTAATTACTTGGAAGCCAATAGAATTAATTTTTAAATACGGATGAAATCCATTCAAATCTAATGTCCCACCGACATCCGATGTGACAAGACACCGTGATATGAATGACATATGATGCGACTTGACAATTGATGTGTCATGACATCTTTTGCTTTTGGCCACATGTTTTCTATTTAGTTTACATATTTAATTTTTTACTAATATATATGCCACATGTTTTCAAAAATATCAACAACAAACTACACTACACAACAACAATAAGAAAAACAAAAAACAAAACCCATTAGATTTTAAAAGGTCTAACAAACCCTACTCTTCTCACTTCTCAATCGCAGCCGCCTGCCCCACATGAGTTCTCTCTTAAGCTCTCATCTTTGGGAGAACAACCCTCCATTCTCGTCTCTCTCTCTCTCTCATTTATGAGGCTGCTATACCTCTACCAGAATTCAGCTAGCCACCGGCGACCGTGACTGCTCCTCTCGCTGCCGCCATCTCCTTTCCCTTGTTTGTGCGACGCCGCCACTGGATTTGACCACCAGTTTGGCCGGCAATTTTGATGGCAACAACTGCTGCTTCACTTCCCCCTTTTGTTTCTTCTCGTTATTGTAATATTTCGATTGAACGAAAAGCCAAATCTAGTCGGAGGAGAATGGACTCTGTCAACCCCATTTCTTCTTGTTTTTTTTTACATTTGTTTGTTGGTTTTCTTTAATAAAACTGCAGATCTGGTCGAAAGTTTGTTTGGTGGTTTAAATAAGCTTTGGCCGGAAAAACCTCCAACGACCTCCATGCTTTCCGATGGGCTGTGTCATCGATGATCTCTCTCTCCTTGAATCTCATTTCATTGCGTTCGTCTAAAACCTTTAAATCTAAAATCTCTAAGTGAGCAGATTGTCTCTTACAAGCTTTGGTTGTTGCTTTGGTCCAATGTTATGCCTCTACTCGTTGTTCTATTTCAAATTGTGTTGACCAAAAGTTTTGCTATGTCCTAATTCCATTATTATGTGGCTGATTTTGATGCTATTCATGTGAAATTTTGATGTTTCCTCGTCCCGTTTTGCTTTACGATTTTAAGGTTGTCTATTTGGCTTTGTTACTGCAATGCTCCGTTTGGTTTTTTGTCGGATAGCGAGACTATGACGACATTATCTCGTTACATATTTGACTACCTTTGTCTTCCAAAAACAAAAGGAACAAAAATATATTTGCCGCGCCCCCTTTTTCTCGCGAAATCGGATTTCGACATTGACAACTCTTTTAAAGGAAGTGTTATTAAAAGAGATAGTCGCCACCTAACGGATTAAGGTGCGTTAGGGCACCTATTTGCAAATGACTCGGGTTTACTAGTGTCACGACCCAAATTTCCAACCTTAAGGATCGTGATGGCGCCTAACACCACACTTGCTAGGCAAGCCAATGTTAGAATTCGATTCGCTATTTTTCCTTTGATTATTTACTTGAACACAATAAATTAAATTTAAAATGAACTTAATCGAATGATTTCCAATGAATAACTGCAATTATAAAAATAATAAACAAATAAATAAACCTAGCCATGAACTAATTATATATAACTCTAAGACTACCCTAGGGTCTGGTGTCACAATTCACGAACTTCTAAGATTACTACAAATAATGGGCTGAAAGAATAATATAGCTGTTTTGAGAAAAATAAAACAGTCTCTATGAACTAAGAGAAGACTCCAGGGATCTGCGAACGCCGACAGATATACCTCGTGTCTACGAATGATGGATAACTGCTAATAAAATCTCTATTGCTAGCCGGTACCTAGATCTGCACAAAAGAGTGCAGAGTGTAGTATCAGTACAACCGATCCCATGTACTAA
>ML277492.1:13876-24822 GCA_005239495.1 Nicotiana undulata
TGGGGAAGAAGAAGAAGATTAAGTTACATGATATATCTTTTGCTTTTTCCTTTTTTCTTTTAGTTATTTATTTTTTATTCTTTTTTTAATAATTTTTGTTTATTTTAATTATTTATGGTTCAAAAATTTCATATTTATGCTCATTAACCGTGTGAATTACACTCTGTCCAGCTCAATCATTATTTTGCCACATGTGCTTGGTCAACGATTATAGCGGTTTAAAATATAAATTTTGAACAAGTTAAAGTGTTTGGATGAAAAAAGTGAAGTAGGAGGACCGGTATGCCAAAGTGGCACAAGTATAGGTGTCATTTTGGCCATTCTGTCTAAAATTAATTGTCTTACCCATTTGAAAAGTTTTTTATACCCATTTGGCTTACGGCTTGATTGGATGGTTGTTACACATCGTTTCACAATGTATCGTATTGTATTGTATTATATTGTACTGTATCGTTTGATGTATACAATGTTTGGGTAGATTATATCGTTTGCGGTTGTTTCATGATATCACACACCAGCAATATTAAGAATAAACCTGTAATATTATAAAGATAAATTATGATATAGGATAAATTTATTATATATAAAGGTAAGGTAAATGATAAAATAAAATTATTTAATAATAATGAAGGGTGAGATGAGAAAAAAAGACAAGATAACGACGCAATCATACCAAATCAGTCGTTACATAAAGTGGCACATTTCATCGTTACGTAACGACGAATTTAACGGTACGATACAATAAAATTTAAGTAACAATCAAAACAAACATCATATTTAAAGTAATTATACAATATAATATAATAGGTAACAATCATCCAAACAAGCTGTTAGTTTAGCTTGATTTGGTTTGAATTTACTTTATTTTGGCTCGAATTGACTTGGGTTACCTTGAATTGGCTTGGTTTATAGTAACTTAGTTTGACTTCACCTGATTAGATATTAAAAGAAACGGGTAGGAGAAAAAAAAAGTAGGTAGAGGCGGGCAAATACTTTCCGCCATTTCTTAAACTATCCCGTTTTTCTAGTCCACATGCACAATAGAGGAACTATTAATTTAATGATAACATTATTTTAAAAAATTTCCTCGGTTTATAAATTATGCCATAGTTTTTATATCACAATTGCGAATTTTTAGGGACAACAATCCTTAGATTAGTTATCTCAGAATAAAATAATAAAATAATATATTTGTCTCTCTAGATTAGTTATCTCAGAATAAAACAATAAAATAATATATTTGTCTTTCTCTAAATCCTTTTTTCTAAAGTTTTTAAAGAAAGACAAGGTTAGAATTAAAAATAAACGTTTATCCCAATTTATCCTATATAAACTAAACACATATTTTATACTTTATTCTGTATATCATATTTTTTGTCAATGAATGAAAAATCTACCAATATAAAAAATATTTATTAAATAATCTCACAATTATTTAATCTCTGTATTATAATCTAATCACTATAATCACAAGATAACTTGTTCCCTAACTAAACTAAGTATAATCAATCTCATTTAACAACTTGGTTATATGGTTGTTATATATCGTTTCATAATATATTGTATTGTATTATATTGTATTGTGTTGTATCGTTTGATGTATACAATGTTTGGATATATTGTATTGTTTGTCATCATTTTATGATGCCATGAACTAATAATATGAATAATAAACTTGCAATATTAAAATAAAAAGGCGAGGTACGAGGTATATAATCATTATATAAAAAATACAATAAAGAATAAAATATAATTATTTAGTAATATAGAAAGGCAAGATGAGAGTAAAAAATAAAGTAATGACGTGATCATATTAAATCGGTTGTTACATAAAATAGTACTTTTCGTCGTTATGTAACGACGAATTTAACGATGTGGGACAATTAAATTTAAGTAACGATCAAAACAAATATTATATTTAAAATAACAATCCAATACAATACAATAGGTAACAACTATTCAAACGAGCCGTAAAAGAACAAGTTTTCCAACAAACAACTAACAAATGTATCAAAATGCTTTTAAGTTTTTAGTTCTAGGTTGATATTTTTGTAATACTTATTTAAACGAACTACTTAATTCCAAGTTCATGAATATCTTTAAAAAAATATTTTAAATTAAAAACTTAATTCCATGTTCCAATTAAAAGGAGGATTCCCATTTCCACTACCACTTTGAACCCAGTAAATTGATCTATTTGGAATCATATAATGGTAAAAGCTTTTCCTTTTTGTCCTTTTCACTCCATAACAAATTCCCCTACATCCAACATCGTCTCGCCTTACAATTAGAACAACTAACAACAGAATGATTTGTTAGAACTCTGTATTTGTAAAACAATTCTGGAAATAATAAAATAACATAAACAGAAATGTAAACGTAATGGAAAATTAATCCGAGCCCACTGAATTCACAGTGTTTCCTTAAGGAATTTAATCCCCTCCTAGTACTTAAGGTTATGGATTATTTCCTCCCAGGATAGAAGAATTTCAAACCGGTGTAGTGGTACTTCAAACCCCAGTGTTTCAGCGAACTCAAAGTTCGGTAGCAAATCACACTTACTTGCTTTCTTTGAAGATGAAAGTATGCAGAAAGAAGGAGGAGAACTCAGAAATTAGTATGTAAAATCTGAGAGAATGGACTTGTATTTATAGCCAAAGTTGGGCTGAAATCTGAAGAGGTGCAACTCTCCATAATGGCTGTTTTTGCAAAAACGCCCATAAAGTAAATGCCATGACATAATTGGCTATTTACTCAATAATAAAGAGGGAAAATTGAAGGGTAGTTAATTTTCTGTTACAAAACAGAAAACTAAATTCTGGATAATAACTGAAATGGATTTAATATTAATATTTATTTTAATATTAATATTTTGTTATTAAAACAAATATTTAATAACATTTCTGTTAATATTTACTATTAACAAATAAATTTGGTCCAAAAAATAATCTCTCGATCGATCATTTGACCAAATCCAAATCCAAATCCAAATCCGAATCCGAATCCGAATCCGAATCCGAAGCCGAAGCCGAGGCCGAGGCCGAGCCGAGCGAGCGACGACGACGACGGCGCGAGGCTTGCTTTCTTCTCAACTCTTTATTAGCTAGAAGAAGAGCAATTTCTTATATACCCATCAAAAGTCTTTTCCTCTTCCTATGTGGGACAATTAAGGAGGGAAACTCAAATATTACTCAAATATTTTATTTTCCCCTCCATTTCCCATTCACCCATTTTAAGCATTAATATATCATTAATTACTTAAAAAATCTCAACATGATTTAATAGATTATTTATATTCGATACGAACAAAGATAATGTTCTATTTTCACGTTGCTAGTTGAATGATGCAAAAGGATATTATGGATTGTGGTGGGATAGATAAGGATCATTTATCTTTAATCGAAAGTTTAAGGTTCGAGCCCTTTAAATAAAAATATAATAATAACAAGGAATTTTTTTCTTTAATGTGTCTTATGCAATACAAATCCGAATTAGTTGAGACTATGCCGATATTGAATGTCAATGAAAAATCAAATAAAATGTTTGATAGGTTATATGTATCATTGTTATGTTTTGATAACCTAACAAACATAATGATAAGGAACCTGATACACATCCTCAAGTACGTGAGAATAACAAGTCTCAAGCTAGAGACGTAAATCAACTCTTCAGAAGTCAAAGAAACAACAAGGGGAACAAATGGACATCATTTTCCTTGGTGATCGTACCATTCAACTTCCCAACAGCTATAAAGTCGATGTCTGCACATGCAATAACAGTGTTGCAATCAACTTTATTGGGAAAACATGCTTGCATCATTAAAGTAATGTCACAAATGTTATATTAACATTAAGGAATACCAGGCTGCACTCGCCTTTTTGAATTGGCTATGCCGAAAGCGAGATCGTTTAGTTCTACCGGATGGGCATAGGACCTTTTAACAACTCCTATGCATTTTCTTCCTACTATCATGTAGTAATGGCATAAACGTCCCCTACTGAAACCAGTCTTTATCCAATCCCTTTCTTGCCAATCTTCGTATTTCCTGATACTTTCTCAGTAGCAGCTGGGTTCGAGATAGAATATAAAGTTTGAGTTCAGTTCTTTCTTTCTTTGAAGGCCTTTGAAAGCCCCAATATATATAGTTAGAATGGACAAAGGCAAAACATCACTTGAACATTGAAGAATCCATCAAGCATTCTCTCAACCTATGCATCAATCCAGCAATCGATTCTCAAGGGTATCAAGAACAAACAACAACATAACAAGGACCAGTCCCCTATATTGAGTTATTACATGTCCTTAGTTGTGTTGCACCTTTGTTAAAGTTCTTTATTTGTAATTCCTACTTAGTTTAGTTAGAAGCATTGTGAAGGAAACCTTTGTAAATAATAAACCTTTGTGTTTGTGTCTTGGCTAGAGTTAGTCGAGTTGTAAGTCTTTGTAATAGGTTATTACAAAGTGGCTTGTAATAGAGTTGTTGCAAGTTAGTGAAGGATTAATATGTTAATTCCTAGGTTACAATAGGTTGTAATCTAAAGTTTGCTCAGGAATGAAGTTGAAATATTACAAGGGAAGGTCGTGATTTTTAATCCCGTGCGCTGGGAGTTTTCCACGTAAAACTTCATTGTGTCATTTACTTACTGCAGTGTGCGTGTATTATGTGGGAACTTGTCACGACCCAAATTCCTAACCTTAGGGATCGTGATGGCGTCTAACACCACACTTGCTAGGCAAGCCAATGTTAGAATTCGAGTAGCTATTTTCCTTTGATTATTTTCTTAAGCATCAAAAAATAAATTTATAGTAAACATAATTTAAATGATTTCCAAAGATAAAATAATAAACAATTGAATAAAAATGAACCACGAGCTAATCATATAATAGATCTAGAACTACCCCAGAGTCTGGTGTCACAATTCATGAACTACTAAAGAATACTACAAATACTAGGCTGAAAGAAATAGTGTAATTGTTCTGAATATACTAAAACAGTTTTATAAAAATAGGAGAAGACTCTCGGGATCTGCGAACGCCGCTAGATATACCTCGTGTCTCCGAATAATTAGATGGCTGCTCTAAAAATATCTACCGCTGGCTAGTACCTGGATCTACACAAAAGAGTGCAGAGTGTAGTATCAGTACAACCGACCCCATGTACTGAGTAAGTGTTTGTGATGACCCAAAAGGTCATCCTGTGTAAATTTAATTAAAACTGTGTTCCGAGGCCTTGAAAGCCTCCGTCAATCTCACCTCGATGTGCGTGCGCAACCCGAGCGCGTAGCGGGGAAGCCTTTATGTGGAAACTTGATAAAGAGTTGAATTTTATAATAATTAATTGATTAAAGTTGACTTTGGTCAACATTTTTGGTAAACAGACCTGGAACCGTGATTTGACGGTCCCGGAGGGTCCGTAGGAAAATATGGGACTTAGGCGTATGCCCGGAATCGAATTTCGAGGTCCCAAATCCGAGAAATGAAGTTTTACAGAAAACTGTTTTAAGAAAATAATACAGACTTTTGAAAATGGAAATTTATGTGAAACCTGTGTTACCAGGCCCGTATTATAGTTCCGGAGCCCGGAACAGGTTTAATATGATTATTATGAGTTGTATGTAAAATTTGGTAAGAAAGGGACTTGGTTTGACGCGTTTCAGATCAAAAATGAAAATTTTAATAGTTTATGAAGTTTGAAGAAATTCTATAGATATTTGAGTTTAATTCATTGATTTTGATGTTATTTTGATGGTTTAATTATTGGAATAAGTCTGTAGGATGATTTTGAAGTCGTGTGTATATTTGGTATTGAGCCCCAAGGGCTCGGGTGAGTTTCGGGTAGGTGTCAGAGTGCAAACGGAGTGAAAAATCTAGTGTTCAATGCATTTTCTGGTGTCCAGGCGTTTTACCCTATGCGAACGCACTCAAGGGAGTGAGAACGCACAGGGCAAAGAGGGGTCTGGGGGTACGAATCATTTTTGTATAGTGCGAATGCACCCTGAGGGATGCGATCGTGGAGAGGGGGCCGAGGTGTTCTATGCGGACGCACCATACAAGGTGCGAACGCGGAGGGGTAGTGGGGATAGGCTGTGCGAACGCGGGTAATATGGACGCGAACGCATAGGCTTAGGGGGAGTCTGGAGGGGTCTGAGTAAATAACCCTGTGCGAATGCGGCCCCACAACCGCGAACGCACAGGTCAGTTAAGTTAAACCTCTGCGAACGCGGCCTGGGGCCCACGAACGCAGAGAGCAATTTTGCCCAGTTAATTTAAAAGCCTAAAAACAGACTTCGTTACGGGATGTTCACCATATTTTCATAATCCTCCTTCTTCCCCACACCCCATAGGCAATTTTGAAGAGCCCTTCCTCCACAACTTCATAGGTAAGTAAACTTAGCTCTATTTTCTTCCATTTTCATCAATAATCACTAGATTTTAGGCCTAAAAACATGAAATCAAAGGTAGAAATTAGGGGTTTTGTGTAGAGTTAAGGCTTTTAGAATTTTTAGGAATTCAACCTCGTTTCGGGGTCGAATTTCAAAACAAATTGTATATTCAGGCTCGTGGGGGATGGGTGATCGAATTTTGGTCCGAACCTCGTGTTTGGACCAAGCGGGCCCGGGTCGGTTTTTGGTAATTTTGGAAGAAATGATGGGAAATGTATAATTAGCTTTGGGGATTGAATTATTGAGTCATTATTGATATTATTGAGTAGATTATGTCTAGATACTATCGTTTCGGAGTTGGATTGATAGGGAAAGCGGTGCTAGAGGCTTGATTTGCATTCTTGGAACCGAGGTAAGTGTTTGGCCTAACTTTAGTGAGGGAATAGGTGTTGAGTCATATGTGCTACTTGTATTATCATGTTCAATGTATAGGTGAGGTGACGAGTACCTATGCATTGTTTGTCAAGCATGCCCGTGAGTCTAATTTGGTGAATTACCTGTTATTATTCCGATGTTTATTGTGTTTTGAAGTAGTTTCCTTTGGAAAGTTGTTGAATTGATGAGATTATCCGTTAAGTACTTGTGATATGATATTTCAGTCGAGGACTCAATTCAGTACGTTATATACTTGTAAGAGATTGGTTACAGTTGGGTCCCTTGCCGGGCATTGTTATTATATTGGTTGATGTGTTCCCCTTGCTAGGTGGTTTTGAATTGTATTCCATGTTGTTAAATTCCTTGCCAAGTTGCCATTTGTTGTTGATTTGGGTGAGGAAGAGTGTAAAGCACGAAGGGTGATGCCGTGTATTTATCTCATTCATTTCATACATTTCATGGTGAGGAAGAGAGTAAAAGTACGAAGGGTGATGTCGTGTCATGTTTTACATTGCTTTTATCTATACATTGCATGGTGAAGAAGAGAGTAAAAGCACGAAGGGTGATGCCGTTCCATGTTTTACATTGCTTTTATCTATACATTGCATAGTGAGGAAGAGAGTAAAAGCACGAAGGACGATGTCGTGCCATTATTTATATTGCTTTCATTTATACATTGCATTGTGAGGACGAGAGTAAAAGCACGAAGGGTGATGCCGTGCCATTTTACATATCGCTTTCATTTATGCATTGCATTATGAGGAGGAGAGTAAAAGCACAAAGGGTGATGTCGTGCCATTATTTGTATTGCTTTCATTTACGCATTGCATTGTGAGGATGAGAGTAAAAGCACGAAGGGTGATGCCGTGTACATTCTTGTTTGAGTTATTATGTCATGTTGACTTGATTCTTTTGCATTATTGTTTGTTCAGTTATTCATAGTCTCTTCTCACTTGTTACCCCATTACTTGTCCCCGTATTACCATGCTTAACTGCTTATTTCTTGCCATTTTCTTTGGTAGATATTATAGAAATGCACAGGTAAATTGTTGTTGTCGTGTCTAGCCTCGTCACTACTTCGCCGAGGTTAGGCTCAGCACTTACTCAGTACATGGGGTCGGTTGTACTGATGCTACACCTGTACTTCTTTATGTTGTGCAGATTACGCAGCCGGACCCGGTGGACATCGTTAGAGGGAGTATCCTTCAGTCCATTTCAGACAACATCGAGGTAGTTCCGCAGGCATTCGTGGATCTCGGCGTCACTGTCTATCTTTCATTCTGTCATCTATTATTTCCAGATAGATATATCATTTTATTTCAAACTGTTGTCTTTAGCTAAATCTTAGACTGGTTCGTGAGATTGTGACTCCATTTCTGGGTTTTATAGTTAAAGGGATTTCTTCGTATTTGGCTATTTTTATTTAGATTTTGTTAAGCTTCCGCATTTTATCACAATTATCTAGTCAGTGTTTATTACTTTCACTTGTTAATAAATCAATTTGGTTAACATGTTGGCTTGTCTAGCGGGTGCAACGTTAGGCGCCATCACGGCCTGAAGGTGGGATTTCGGGTCGTGACAAGTTGGTATCAGAGCACTAGGTTGCTTAGGTCTCACAACTCACGGACAAACTTGGTAGAGTCTGAGGGATCGGTACGGAGACGTCTGTACTTATCCCCCAGAGGCTGCAAAGTTAGGAATAACTTCATATCTTTCATTCTCTATCGTGCCATTTGAATTCTAAATACTAATTGAGTCTCTATTTTACTCTCTCGCAGATGGCAAGAACATGTGCCTCCCCATCGACCGATCAGCAACCTGATCCTCCTATTGCAGCTCCTACGAGGGGTCGAGGCCGTGCTAGAGGCCGAGGCAGAGCTAGAGCAGCAGCTCTAGTAGAGGACCCATAGGTAGACTATGGCGGTGAGGTTCCTGCTCAGACGGTTCCAGTCGGACCAGCTCAGGTCCCAGAGGGGTTCATTCCTACCCCAGTGCTTGAGGACGCTCTAGTCCGCTTGGTGGGACTCATGGAGAGTGTGGCTCAGGCTGGTCTTCTTCCTACTGCACCAGCTGGTTCTCAGGCTGGGGGAGGGACCCAGACTCCTGCTATTCATACACCAGAGCAGTGTGCCACTCAGTTCCAGACTCCGGCACCTCAGACAGCTGGAGTAGCTCAGCCGGGTATTGTGGCACCGGCAGTTGAGGGAGCAGCCATGTCAGTAGACGCTCTATGGAGGTTGGATCGGTTCACCAAGTTATTCACTACTACATTTACTGGTGCACCATTAAAGGATCCCCAGGATTATTGTGACAACTGTCATGAGGTTCTTCGGAACATGGGCATAGTAGAGTCCAATGGAGTTGATTTTGCTACTTTTCGTCTTTGGGTTATGCCAAGACTTGGTGGAGGGACTATTGCTTGAATAGACCAGCTGGGTCTGCACCTTTGACTTGGGCTCAGTTCTCCGAGTTATTCTTGGGGAAGTTTCTTCCAGTTACTCAGAGAGAGGATCTCCAGAGGTAGTTTGAGACCAGGTTCATCACTCTAGCCAGGCATGCTATTATGATACTCCCCACTGATCGTGAGAGAGTGAGGAGGTTTATTGAGGGTTTAGCTCAGCCCATCAGACTTCAGATGGCCAGGGAGTCAGGTACTGATATTTCATTCCAGGATGCGGCCAATGTGGCCAAGAGGATTAAGATGATTTTGTCATAAGGTGGTGGTCAGGGGGCTGACAAGGGGCGCCGTCACTTCGGTCGATTCAGTAGAGCCTCATCTGGAGGCAGGGATTCTTTCGGCAGAGGTCATCCTCCCAGATCCTATCAGTCGGCACTTCAGGTATCTCACAATGCACCGCCAGCTCATATTAGTGCACCATCAACACCTATCAGTGCACCGCCACTTCAGAGTTTTCAGGGTGGTTATTCGGGCCGACAGGGTCAGTTCCATAGTCAGCAGCCACAGCAGCAGAGGCCTTGTTATTCTTGTGGTGTTTCGGGGCACATTGTGAGGTATTGCCCAAAAGCTTATGGTAGTTCTCAGTATCAGGGTTCTCGTTCCATGGTCCCCGCAACAGGTGCACCCACACCCCCTTAGCCAACTAGGGGAGGTGGTCGTGGTGCTAGAGGTGGAGGTCAGACTCATAAAGGTGGAGGGCGGGCCATGAGAGGTAGAGGTCAGCCCGTAGCAGGTAGACCCAGAGATGTGTAGGTTGGAGGGGCTCAGCCCCAGTGCTATGTTTTTCCTGCCCGACCTGATGCTGAGGCTTTTGATGCAGTTATCACAGGTATGGTTCAGTTTGCAGCCGAGATGCTTCAGTGTTATTTGATCCGGGTTCTACCTTATCTTATGTTTCTTCATATTTTTCCCTTTATTTGAGCATGCCCCGTGATTCCATGAGTGCTCCTGTATATGTGTCTACCCCGGTGGGTGATTCTATAGTGGTAGATCGAGTCTACCGTGCTTGCTTAGTAGTTATTGGTGGGATGAAGACTCAGGTTGATCTTTTGCTTTTGGATATGGTGGACTTTGATGTTATATTGGGGATAGATTGGCTATCTCCCTATCATTCTATTCTGGACTGTCATGCCAAGACAGTGACTTTAGCCTTGCAAGGAGTACCTCGTTTGGAGTTGAGAGGGACTCCTAGTAATTCTTCCGGTAGAGTTATTTCTTATATGAAGGCTCGGCGCATGGTCGAGAAGGGTTGTCTGGCCTATTTGGCCTATGTTCGTGATTCTAGTGCCGAGGTTCCTTCTATGGAGTCTGTGCCCGTGGTTCGTGAGTTTCCAGAGGTATTCCTTGCTGACCTGTCGGGTATGCCACCCGACAAGGATATTGATTTTTGTATTGAGGTAGCTCAGGGCACTCAGCCTATTTCTACTCTGCCGTATCGTGTGGCCCCGCTAGAGTTGAAGGAATTGAAGGAGCAGTTGTAGGATTTGTTGGATAAAGGCTTCATTAGGCCTAGTGTTTCTCCTTGGGGTGCTCCAGTGTTGTTTGTCAAGAAGAAAGATGGCTCGATGAGGATGTGTATTGACTACCGGCAGTTGAATAAGGTTACTATTAAGAACAAGTATCCTTTACCGAGGATTGATGATCTATTTGACCAGCTTCAGGGTGCTACA
>MDKH01081097.1:0-16268 GCA_005239495.1 Nicotiana undulata
TATATATATATCCTGTAAAACAATGTCAACCCGCTCAATCTTTATGTACCACAATGAAATAAAGGAAACAACTAACCCTTTCAAAATTTATGGCCATAAAACGCCAAAACTGTAATTTGTTCATGGCGGGGCTGTGACAATAGTTACTTAAGTCGTATTTGATGTCCCGGACAAATATTAGGTGATTCGGGTTCTGGGCCCCGGGCCCACGGAGGAAGGGAAGGGCTATAGCACACGATAATATGGGAATCGTGCGAAATTCTAGTTTTATGGCCGTAAAACGCCAAAAAAGGTAATTTGGTCATTGGGGGCGGTGATAATTGTTCCTTAGGTTGTATTTGATGTCCCGAAAAAATATTAGACGATCCAGGTCCGTGGGCTCGGGCCCACGGCGTAAGGCGTGGGCGATAGCACACGAAAATATGGGACTCGGGCGGATTTCCAGTTTTATGGCCGTATAATGCCAAAAAATATAATTTGGTCATGGAGGGACTAAGACAATGGTTCCTTTGGTCGTATTTGATGTCTAGAAAAACTATTAGCGATCCGGGTCCGGTTCCGTCCCACGGCGGAAAGCGTGGGCTATAACACACAAAAATATTGGAAACGAGCGAAATTCCAGTTTAATTGCCGTAGTATGCCAAAAAATATAATTTTGTGATGGAGGGGTGGTAACTATGGTACCTTAGGTAGTATTTGATGTCCCAGACAAATATTACGCGATCCGGGTTTGGGGGCCCCGGCCCACGGCGGAAAGGAAGGGCTATAGCACATGATAATATGGGAATCAGGCGAAATTCTAGTTTTATGGCCGTAAAACGCCAAAGAAATTAATTTGGTCATTGGGGGGCGGTGATTATTGTTCCTTAGGTTGTATTTGATGTCCCGGACAAATATTAGGCGATCCGGGTTAGGGGGCCCGGGCGGAAGGGAAGGACTATAGCACACGATAATATGGGAATCAGGCGAAATTCTAGTTTTATGGCCGTAAAATGCCAAAAAAATTAATTTGGTCATTTATGGGGAGGATGATTATTGTACCTTAGGTTGTATTTGATGTCCTGGAAAAATATTAGGCGATCCGGGTCCGGGGGCCCGGGATCACGACGAAAGGCGTGGGCGATAGCACACGAAATATGGGACTCGGGCGGATTTCAAGTTTTATGGCCGTATAACGCCAGAAAATATAATTTGGTCATGGAGGGACTGTGACAATGGTTCCTTAGGTCGTATTTGATGTCCTGAAAAAATATTAGGCGATTCGGATCCGGCTTTGTCCCACGCCGGAAGGCGTGGGCTATAGCATAGAAATATTGGAATCGAGCAAAATTCTAGTTTAATTGCTGTAATATGCCAAAAATATAATTTTTTCATGGCGAGGGCGGTAAATATGGTTCGTTAGGTCGTAATTGATGTCCCGGAAAAATATTACGCGATCCGGGTCCGGTTCCGTCCCACGACGGAAGGCGTATACTACACGTAAATATGGGAATTGGGTGGAATTCCAGTTTTATGGTCGTAAAATGCCAAACAAATGTAATTTGTTCATGGAGGGGCTGTGACAATAGTTCCTTAGGTGATATTTGATGTATCAGACAAATATTAGGCAATCCGGGTTCGGGGGCCCGGGCCCACGGCGGAAAGGAAGGGCTATAGCACATGATAATATAGGAATCAGGCGAAATTCTAGTTTTATGGCCGTAAAATGCCAAAAACTTAATGTGGTCATTGAGGGGGGTGATTATTGTTCCTTAGGTTGTATTTGATGTCCCGGACAAATATTAGGCGATCCGGGTCCGGGGGCCTAGGCCCACGGCGGAATGTGTGGGCGATAGCACACGAAAATATGGGACTCGGGCGGATTAGTTTTATGGCCGTATAACGGCAAAAAATATAATTTAGTCATGGAGGTACTGTGACAATGGTTCCTTAGGTAGTATTTGATGTCCCGTAAAAATATTGGGCGATCCGGGTCTGTCTCCGTCCCACGGCGGAAGGTGTGGGCTATAACACACGAAAATATGGGAATCGGGCGAAATTCCAGTTTAATTTCCGTAATATGCCAAAAAATATTATTTTTTCATGGCGGGGTGATAACTATGGTTCCTTAGGTCGTAATTTATGTCCCGGACAAATATTATGCGATCCGGGTTTAGCTCCGTCCCACAGCGGAAGGCGTGGGCTATAACACACGAAAATATTGGAATCGAGCTACATTCCAGCTTAATTGCCGTAATATGGTAAAACATATATTTTTGTCAAGGTGGGGTGATAACTATGGTTCCTTAGGTCGTATTTGATGTCTCGAAAAAATATTAGGTGATCATGGTCCAGCTCTGTCCCACGGCGGAAGGCATGGGCTATAGTACACGAAAATTTGGGAATCGAGCGGAATTCCAGTTTTATGGCCGTAAAACGCCAAAAATGTAATTTGTTCATGGTGGGATGTGACAATATTTCCTTAGGTCGCATTTGATGTCCCAGAAGAATATAAGGCGATCCAGGTTCGGGGGCCCGGGCCCACGGCGGAAGGGAAGGGCTATAGCACACGATAATATGGAAATCAAGCGAAATTCTAGTTTTATGGCCGTAAAACGCCAAAACAAGTAATTTGGTCATTGGGGGGCCGTGAATTTTATTCCTTAGGTTGTATTTGATGTCCCGGACAAATATTAGGCGATTCGGGTCCTGGGGCCCGGGCCCACGGCGGAAGGCGTGGGCGATAACACACGAAAATATGGGACTCGGGCGGATTTCCAGTTTTATGGCCGTATAACGCCAAAAATATAATTTGGTCAAGGCGGGACTGTGATAATGGTTCCTTAGGTCGTATTTGATTTCCCGAAAAAATATTAGGCGATCCGGGTCCGTCTCTGTCCCACGACGGAAGGCGTATAACACACGAAAATATTGGAATTGGACGAAATCCAGTTTAATTGCCGTAATATGCCCAAAAATATATTTTTTTCATGGCGGGGCGGTAAATATGGTTCCTTAGGTCGTATTTGATGTCCCGGACAAATATTATGTGATCCAGGTCCGGCTCCGTCCCACGGCGGAAGGCGTGGCCTATAGTACACGAAAATATGAGAATCAGACGGAATTCCAGTTTTATGGCCGTAAAACGCCAAAAATGTAATTTGTTCATGGAGGGGCTGTGACAATAGTTCCTTAGGTTGTATGTGATGTCCCAGACAAATATTAGGCGATCCGGGTTCGGGGGCCCGGGCCCACGGCGAAAAGGTAGGGCTATAGCACACGATAATATGGGAATCAGGCAAAATTCTAGTTTTATGGCCGTAAAATGACAAAAGATTAATTTGGTCATTGGGGGAGGTGATTATTGTTCCTCAGGTTGTATTTTTTGTCCCAAACAAATATTAGGTTATTCGAGTTCGGGCCCACGGCAGAAGACGTGGGCGATAGCACACGAAAATATAGGACTCGGGCAGATTCCCAGTTATATGGTCGTATAACGCCAAAAAATATAATTTAGTCATGGCGGTACTGTGACTATGGTTCCTTAGGTCGTATTTGATTTCCAAGACAAATATTAGGCTATCCAGGTCTGGCTCCGTCCCACGGCGGAAGGCTCGGGCTATAGTACACGAAAATATGGGAATCTGGCAGAATTCTAGTTTAATGGCTGTAAAATGCCAAAAATGTAATTTGTTCATGGCAGGGCTGTGACAATATTTCTTTAGATCGTATTTGATATCCTAGACAAATATTTGGCGATCTGGGTCCGGGGACCCCAGCCCAAGGCGGAAGGGAAGGTCTATAGCACACGATAATATGGGAATCAGGCGAAATTCTTGTTTTATAGCCTTAAAACACCAAAAATATAATTTGGTCATTGGGGGCGGTGATAATTGTTCTATTGGTTGCATTTGTTGTCCCTGAAAAATATTATGTGATCCGGGTCCGGGGGCCCGGGCCCACGACGGAAGGCGTGGGTGATATCACACAAAAATATGGGACTCGGGCGGATTTCCAGTTTTATGGCCGTAAAACGCCAAAAAATATAATTTGGTCATGGAGGGACTGTGACCATGGTTCCTTAGGTCGTATTTGATGTCCCGAAAAAATATTAGGTGATCCGGGTCTGGCTCCATCCCATGACGGAAGGCGTGGGCTATAGCACACGAAAATATTGGAATCGAGCGAAATTCCAGTTTAATTGTCGTATTATGATAAAAAAATATAAATTTTTGATGGCGGGGCAGTAACTATTGTTCCTTAGGTCGTATTTGATATCCCGAACAAATATTACGCGATCATGGTCCGGGTCCGACCCACAGCGGAAGGCATGGGCTATAGTACACGAAAATATGGGAATCGGGCAGAATTCCAATTTTATGGCCGTAAAATGCCAAAAATATGTAATTTGTTCATGGAGGGGCTATGAAAATAGTTCCTTAGGTCGTATTTGATATCCCGGACAAATATTAGGCAATCCGGGTTCGGGGGTGAGGTCCACGGCGGAAGGAAAGGGCTATAGCACACGAAAATATGGGAATCTGGCAAAATTCTAGTTTTATGGTCGTAAAATGCCAAAGCAAGTAATTTTGTCATTGGGGGACCGTGAATTTTGTTCCTTAGGTTGTATTTGATGTCCCAGAGAAATATTAGGTGATCCGGGTCCTAGGGCCCGGGACCACGACAGAAGGCGTGGGAGATATCACACAAAAGTATGGGACTCAGGCGGATTTCCAGTTTTATGGGCGTATAACGCCAAAAATGTAATTTGGTCATAGCAGGACTGTGACAATGGTTCCTTAGGTCGTATTTGATGTCCAAGTCAAATATTAGGCGATCCGGGTCTGGGGGGCCCGACCCACAGCGGAAGGGAAGGGCTATAGCACACGATAATATGGGAATTAGGCGAAATTCTAGTTTTATAGCCGTAAAATGCCAAAAAAGTAATTTGGTCATTCGGGGGGCGGTGATTATTGTTCCTTAGGTTGTATTTGATGTCCCAGACAAATATTAGGCAACCCGGGTCCGGGGGCCAGGGTCCACAAAGGAAGGCGGGGGGGATAGCACACGAAAATATGGGACTCGGACGGGTTTCTAGTTTTATGGCCGTAAAATGCCAAAAAATATAAATTTGGCGAAATTCCAGTTTAATTGCCATAATATGCCAAAAAATATAATTTTATCATGGCGGGGCGGTAACAATGGTTCTTTAGGTTGTATATGATGTCTCGGACAAATATTACGCGATCAGGGTCCAGCTCCGTCCCACGGCGGAAGGCGTGGGCTATAACACACGAAAATAATGGAATCGAGCAACATTCCAGTTTTATGGCCGTAAAATGCCAAAAATGTAATTTATTCATGGAGGGGCTGTGACAATAGTTCCTTAGGTTTTATTTGATGTCATGGACAAATATAAGGCGATACGGGTTCGGGGGTCCGGGCCCACTACGGAAGAGAAGGGCTATAACACACGATAATATGGAAATCGGGCGAAATTCTACTTTTATGGCCGTAAAATGCCACAAAAACTAATTTGGTCATCGAGGGGCGGTGATTATTGTTCTTTAGGTTGTATTTGATGTCCCGTATAAATATTAGGCAATTCGGGTCCTGGGGCCCCAGCCCACGACAGAAGGCGTCGGAGATAGCACACGAAAATATGGGACTCAGGCATATTTCCAGCTTTATGGCCGTATAACGCCAAAAATATAATTTGGTCATGGAGGGACCGTGACAATGGTTCCTTAGGTCGTATTTGATGTCTAGGTCATATATTAGGCGATCCGGGTCCAGGAGCCCCGGCCCACAGCGGAAGGTAAGGGCTATAGCACACGATAATATGGGAATCTGGCGGAATTCCAGTTTAATCGCCGTAATATGCCAAAAAATATAATTTGGTCATGGACGGGCGGTAACTATTGTTTCTTAGGTTGTATTTGATGTCCGGGACAAATATTAGGCGATCCGGGTCCGGCTCCGTGCCACGGCGGAAGGCGTCGGCTATAGAGCACTAAAATATGGGAATCAGGCGGAATTCCAATTTTATGGCCGTAAAACGCCAAAAAATGTAATTTGTTCATGGCGGGGCTGTGTCTATAGTTCCATAGGTCGTATTTGATGTCCATGAAAAATATTAGGCGATCCTAGTCCCTGGGGCCCGGGCCCATGGCGGAAGACGTGGGCTATAACACACGAAATTATAAGACTCGAGCGGATTTCTAGTTTTATAGCTGTAAAACGTCAAAAAATATAATTTGTCATGGAGGGGATGTGGAAATCGCTTATTAGGTCGTATTTGATGTCCCGAAAAAATATTAGGCGATCCGGGTCCAGGGGCCCGTGCCAACGGCGGAAAGCGTGGACTATTGCACACGAAAATATTGGAATCGGGCAGAATTCCAGTTTAATTGCCGTAATATGGCAAAAAATGTAATTTGGTCATGGAGGGGCGGTAACTATGGTTACTTAGGTCGTATTTGATATCCAGGACAAATATTAGGCGATCCGGGTCCGGCTCCGTCCCACGACGAAAGGCGTGGGCTATAGTACACGAAAATATGGTAGTAGGGCAGAATTCCAATTTTATGGTCGTAAAACGCCAAAAAATATAATTTGTTCATGGCAGGGCTGTGACAATAGTTCCATAGGTCGTATTTGATGTCTCAGAAAAATATTAGGCGATCCGGGTCAAGGGGCCCAGGCCCACGACAGAAGGCGTGGGTTATAGCACAAGAAAATATGGGAATCGGGCAGATTTCCAGTTTTATGGCCGTATAACGCCAAAAAATATAATTTGGTCATGGAGGGACTGTGACAATGGTTGCTTAGGTCGTATTTAAGATCGTGAAAAAATATTAGGCGATCCGGGTTAGGGCCCGTCCCACGGCGGAAGGCGTGGGCTACATTAAAATAATGGAATCGGGCAAAATTCCAGTTTAATTGTCGTAATATGCCAAAAAATATAATTTTTTCATGGAGGGGCAGTAACAATGGTTCCTTAGGTCGTATTAGATGTCCCGGAAAAATATTACGCGATCCTGGTCCAAGTCCGACCCACGGCGGAAGCCGTGGGCTATAGTACACGAAAATATGGGAATCGAGCAGAATTCCAATTTTATAGCCGTAAAACGCCAAAAATGTAATTTTTTTCATAGAGGGGATGTGAAAATAGTTCCATAAGTTGTATTTGATGTCCCAGAAAAATATTAGGCGATCCGGGTCAAGGGGCCCAGGCCCACGACGGAAGGCGTGGCTTATAGCACACGAAAATATGGGAATCGGGCGGATTTCCAGTTTTATGGCCGTATAACGCCAAAAAATATAATTTTCTCATGGAGGGACTGTGAAAATGGTTTCTTACGTCGTATTTAATGTCGCTAAAAAATATTAGGCGATCCGGATCAGGGTCCGTCCCACGGCGGAAGGCATGGGCTACATGAAAATAATGGAAACGGGCGAAATTCTAGTTTAATTGTCGTAATATGCCAAAAAATATAATTTTTTCTTGGAGGGGCAGTAACTATGGTTCCTTAGGTCGTATTAGATGTCCTGGAAAAATATTACACGATCTTGGTCCAAGTCCGACCCACGGCGGAAGCCGTGGGCTATAGTACACGAAAATATGGGAATCGGGCGGAATTCCAATTTTATGGCCGTAAAACGCCAAAAAATGTAATTTGTTCATGGCGGGTCTGTGACAATAGTTCCATAGGTCTTATTTGATATCCCAGACAAATATTAGGAATCCAGGTTTGGGGGTCCGGGCCCACAGCGGAAGGACAGGGCTATAACACACGATAATAGGGGAATCTGGCGAAATTCTAGTTTTATGGTCGTAAAATGCCAAAAACGTAATTTGGTCATTGCGGGCAGTGATTATTGTTCCTTAGGTTGAATTTGATGTCCCGAACAAATATTAGGCGATACGGGTCAGAGGGCCCGGGTCCACGGCCGAAGGCGTGGGCGATAGCACACGAAAATATGGGACTCGAGCAGATTTGAGGTTTTATGGTCGTATAACGACAAAAAATATAATTTGGTCATGGAAGGACTGCGAAAATGGTTCCTTAGGTCGTAGTTGATGTCCCAAAAAAATATTAGGCGATCCGGGTCCGGCTCTGTCCCACGGCGGAAGGTGTGGAGTATAACATACGAAAATATGGGACTCGGGCGGAATTCCAGTTTTATGGCCGTAAAACGCAAAAAAATGTAATTTGGTCATGGAGAGGCTGCGGAAATGGTGTCTTTGGTCGTATTTGATATCCCGAAAAAATATTAGGCGATCCGTGTACAGTGGCCCGGGCCCACGACGGGCGTGGGCTATAGTACACGAAAATATTGAAATCGAGCGGAATTCCAGTTTAATTGCCGTAATATGCCAAAAATATAATTTGGCCATAGCGGGACAGTAACTATGGTTCCTTAGGTCGTATTTGATGTCTCAGATAAATATTAGGCAATCCCGGTCCGGCTCTGTCCCACGACGGAAGGCGTGGGCTATAGCACACGAAAATATGGGAATCGGGCGGAATTCTAATTTAATGGTCATAAAATGCCAAAATATGTAATTTGTTCATGGAGGGGCTGTGACAATAGTTCCATAGGTCGTATTTGATGTCCCGGAAAAATATTAGTCGATCCGGGTTCGGGGGCCCGACCCAACGACGGAAGGCGTGGGCTATAGCAAACGAAAATATGGGACTCGGGCGGATTTCTAGTTTTATGGCCGTAAAATGCCATAAAATGTAATTTGGTCATGGAGGGGCTAATGGTTTCTTAGGTCGTATTTGATGTCCCAGACAAATATTAGGCGATCCGGGTTCGTGGGCCAGGGCCCACGGCGGAACGCGTGGGATATAGCACACGAAAATATTGGAATCGAGCGGAATTCAAATTTAATTGCCGTAATATGTCAAAGAATGTAATTTGGTCATGGCAGGGAGGTAACTATGGTTCCTTAGGTCGTATTTTATGTCCCGGACAAATATTAGGCGATTTGGGTCTGGCTACGTCCCACGGCGGAATGTGTGGGCTATAGCACACGAAAATATGGGAATCAGGCGGAATTCCAATTTTATGGCCGTAAAATGCCAAAAAATGTAATTTTTTCAAGGCGTGGATGTGACAATAGTTCCATAAGTCGTATTTTTCCCGGAAAATATATTAGGCGATTCGGGTTCAGTGGCCCGAGCCCACGACGGAAGGCGTGGGTTATAGCACACGAAAATATAGGAATCGGGCGGATTTCCAGTTTTATGGCCGTATAACGCCAAAAAATATAAATTGGTCATGGAGGGACTGTGACAATGGTTGCTTAGGTCGTATTTAATGTCGCAAAAAAATATTAGGCGATTCGGGTCAGGGTCCGTCCCACGGCAGAAGGAGTGGGCTACATGAAAATAATGGAATTGGGCGAAATTCTAGTTTAATTGTCGTAATATGCCAAAAAATATAATTTTTCATGGATGGGCAGTAACTATGGTTCCTTAGGTCGTATTATATGTCCCGAAAAAATATTACACGATCCTGGTCCAAGTCCGACCCACGGAGGAAGCCGTGGGCTATAGTACACGAAAATATGGAAATCGGGCGGAATTCAAATTTTATGGCCGTAAAACGCCAAAAATGTAATCTTTTCATGGTGGGTCTGTGACAATAGTTCCATAGGTCGTATTTGATGTCCCATACAAATATTAGGAGATCCGGGTTTGGGGGTCCGGGACCACAGCGGAAGGAAAGAGTTATAGCACACGATAATCGGGGAATCTGGCGAAATTCTAGTTTTATGGTCGTAATACGCCAAAAATGTAATTTGGTCATTTCGGGCGGTGATTATTGTTCCTTAGGTTGAATTTGATGTCCCAAAAAAATATTAGGCGATCCGGGTCAGAGGGCCCGGGTCCACGGGCGAAGGCGTGGGCGATAGCACACGAAAATATGAGACTCGAGCGGATTTCAAGTTTTATGGTCGTATAAAGCCAATAAATATAATTTGGTCATGGAGGGACTATGACAATAGTTCCTTAGGTCGTAGTTGATGTCCCGAAAAAATATTAGGCGATCCGGGTCCGGCTCTGTCCCACGGCAGAAGGCGTGAACTATAACATACGAAAATATGGGACTCGGGCGGTATTCCAGTTTTATGGCCGTAAAATGCCAAAAAATGTAATTTGGTCATGGAGAGGATGCGGAAATGGTTTCTTTGGTAGTATTTGATGTCTCGGAAAAATATTAGGCGATTCGTGTACGGTGGCCCGGGCCCACGGCGGGCGTGGGCTATAGCACACCAAAATATTGGAATCGAGCGGAATTCCAGTTTAATTGCCGTAATATGCCAAAAAATGTAATTTGGTCATGGCGGGGAGGTAACTATGGTTTCTTAGGTCGTATTTGATGTCTCAGATAAATATTAGACGATCCCGGTCCGGCTCTGTCCCACGGCGGAAGGCGTGGGCTATATCACACGAAAATATGGGAATCGGGCGGAATTCCAATTTTATGGCCGTAAAATGCCAAAATATGTAATTTGTTCATGGCGGAGTGTTGACAATAGTTCCATAGGTCGGATTTGATGTCCCGAAAAAATATTAGGCGATCCTTGTTCGGGGGCCCGACCCAACGGCGGAAGGCGTGGGCTATAGCACACGAAAAAATGGGACTCGGGCGGATTTCTAGTTTTATGGCTGTAAAATGCCAAAAAATGTAATTTGGTCATGGAGGGGCTGTGGAAATGGTTTCTTAGGTCGTATTTGATGTCCCAGACAAATATTAGGCGATATGGATTTGTGGGTCCGGGCCCACGGCGGAACGCGTGGGCTATAGCACACGAAAATATTGGAATCGAGCGGAATTCCAATTTAATTGCCGTAATATGCCAAAGAATGTAATTTGGTCATGGCGGGGAGGTAACTATGGTTCCTTAGGTCGTATTTGATATCCCGGATAAATAATGGGCGATTCGGGTCTGGCTACGTCCCACGGTGAAATGCGTGGGCTATATCACACGAAAATATGGGAATCGGGCAGAATTCCAATTTTATGGCCGTAAAACGCCAAAAAATGTAATTTTTCATGGAGGGGATTGACAACATTTTTATAAGTCGTATTTGATGTCCCGGAAAAATATTAGGCGATCCGGGTCCAGGGGCCTAGGCCCACGACGGAAGACGTGGGTTGTAACACACGAAAATATGGGAATCGGGCAGATTTTCAGTTTTATGGCCGTATAACGCCAAAAGATATAATTTGGTCATGGAGGGACTATGACAATGGTTTCTTAGGTCGTATTTAATCTCGCGAAAAAATATTAGGCGATACTGGTCCAGGTCCGTCCCACGGCGGAAGGCGTGGGCTACATAAAAATAATGGAATCGGGCGAAATTCCTGTTTAATTGTCATAATATGCCAAAAAATATAAATTTTTCATGGAATGGAAGTAACTATGGTTCCTTAGGTCGTATTAGATGTCCCGAAAAAATATTACGCGATCCTTGTCCAAGTCCAACCCACGGCGGAAGCCGTGGGCTATAGTACACGAAAATATGGGAATCAGGCGAAATTCAAGTTTTATGGCCGTAAAACGCCAAAAAATGTAATTTGTTCATGGAGGGGCTGTGACAATAGTTCCATAAGTCGTATTTGATGTCCTGAAAAAATATTAGGCAATCCGGGCCCACAGAGGAAGGAAAGGGCTATAGCACACGATAATAGGGGAATCTGACGAAATTCTAGTTTTATGGTTGTAAAACGCCAAAAACGTAATTTGGTCATTGCGGGCGGTGATTATTCTTCCTTAGGTTGAATTTGATGTCCCGAACAAATATTAGGTGATCCGGGTCAGAGGGCCCGTGCCCACGGCCGAAGGCGTGGGCGATAGCACACGAAAATATGGGACTCGAGCGGATTTCAAGTTTTATGGCCGTATAATGCCAAAAAATATAATTTGGTCATGGAGGTACTGTGAAAATTGTTCCTTAGGTCGTAGTTGATGTCCCAAAAAAATATTAGCCGATCCGGGTACGGCTCTGTCCCACGGCGGAAGGCGTGGACTATAACATACGAAAATATGGGACTCAGGCGGAATTCCAGTTTTATGGCCGTAAAAGGCCAAAAAATGTAATTTGGTCATGGCGGGGCTGCGGAAATGGTTTCGTTGGTCGTATTTGATGTCCCATAAAAATATTAGGCGATCCGTGTACGGTGGCCCGGGCCCACGGCGGGCGTGGGCTATAGCACACGAAAATATTGGAATCGAGCGGAATTCCAGTTTAATTGCCGTAATATGCCAAAAAAATGTAATTTGGTCATGGAGGGGCGATAACTATGGTTACTTATGTTGTCTTTGATGTCCCGGATAAATATTAGGCGATCCCGGTCTGGCTCTGTCCCACGGCGGAAGGCGTGGGCTATAGCACACGAAAATATGAGAATCGGGCGGAATTCCAATTTTATGGCCGTAAAATGCCAAAATATGTAATTTGTTCATGGAAGGGCTTTGAAAATAGTTCCATAGGTTGTATTTGATGTCCCGTAAAAATATTAGGCAATCCGGATTCAGGGGCCCGACCCAACGGCGGAAGGCGTGAGCTATAGCACACGGAAATATGGGACTCGGGCGGATTTCTAGTTTTATGGCCGTAAAATGCCAAAACAATATAATTTGGTCATGTAGGGGCTGTGGAAATGGTTTATTAGGTCGTATTTGATGTCCCGGACAAATATTAGGCGATCCGGGTTCGTGGACCCGGGCCCACGGCGGAACGCGTGGGCTATAGCACATGAAAATATTGGAATCGAGCGGAATTCCAATTTAATTGCCAAAATATGCCAAAGAATGTAATTTGGTCATGGCGGGGAGGTAACTATGGTTCCTTAGGTCGTATTTGATTTCCCTGAAAAAATAGGCAATTCGGGTCTGTATACGTCCCACGGCGGAATGCGTGGGCTATAACACACGAAAATATGGGAATCAGGCGGAATTCCAATTTTATGGCCGTAAAACGCCAAAAAAAGTAATTTTTTCATGGAGAGGATGTGAAAATAGTTCCATAAGTCGTATTTGATGTCCCGGAAAAATATTAGGCGATCCAGGTCCAGGGGCCCAGGCCCACGACGGAAGGCGTGGGTTATAGCACACGAAAATATGGGAATCGGGCAGATTTCCAATTTTATAGCCGTATAATGCCAAAAAATATAATTTGGTCATGGAGGGACTGTGACAATGGCTTCTTAGGTCATATTTAATGTCGCGAAAAAAATATTAGGCGATCCGGGTCCGGGTCCGTCCCACGGCGGAAGGCGTGGGCTACATGAAAATAATGGAATCGGGCAAAGTTCCAGTTTAATTGTCGTAATATGCCAAAAAATATAATTTTTTCATGGAGGGGCAGTAACTATGGTTCCTTAGGTCGTATTAGATGTCCCGAAAAAATATTACGCGATCCTGGTCCAAGTCCGACCCACGGCGGAAGCCGTGGGCTATAGTACACGAAAATATGGGAATCGAGCAGAATTCCAATTTTATAGCCGTAAAACGCCAAAAATGTAATTTTTTTCATAGAGGGGATGTGAAAATAGTTCCATAAGTCGTATTTGATGTCCCGGAAAAATATTAGGCGATACGGGTCCAAAGGCCCAGGCCCACGACGGAAGGAGTGGGTTATAGCACACGAAAATATGGGACTCGGGCGGATTTCACATTTTATGGCCGTATAACGCCAAAAAATATAATTTGGAAATGGAGGGACTGTGAAAATGGTTCCTTAGGTTGTATTTGATGTCCCGAAAAAATATTAGGCGATCCGGGTCCGTTCCACGGCGGAAGGCGTGAGCTACATGAAAATAATGGAATCGGGCGACATTCCAGTTTAATTGTCGTAATATGCCAAAAAATATAATTTTTTCATGGCGGGGAAGTAACTATGGTTCCTTAGGTCGTATTAGATGTCCCAGAAAAATATTACGCGATCCTGGTCCAAGTCCGACCCACGGCGGAAGCCGTGGGCTATAGTACACGAAAATATGGGAATCGGGCGGAAATCCAATTTTATGGCCGTAAAACGCCAAAAAATGTAATTTGTTCATGTCGGGTCTGTGACAATAGTTCCATAGGTCGTATTTGATGTCCCGGACAAATATTAGGAGATCCGGGTTCGGGGCCCACAGCGGAAGGAAAGGGCTATAGCACACGATAATAGGGGAATCTGGCGAAATTCTAGTTTTATGGTCGTAAAACGCCAAAAACGTAATTTGGTCATTGCGGGAGGTGATTATTGTTCCTTAGGTTGAATTTGATGTCCCGAACAAATATTAGGAATCCGGGTCAGAGGGTCCGGGTCCACGGCCGAAGGAGTGGGCGATAGCACACGAAAATATGGGAATCAGGCGGATTTCCAGTTTTATAGCCGTATAACGCCAAAATATATAATTTGGTCATGGAGGGACTGTGACAATGGTTTCTTAAATTGTATTTAATGTCGCGAAAAAATATTGGGCGATACGGGTCCGGGTCTGTCCCACGGCGGAAGGCGTGGGCTACATGAAAATAATGGAATCGGGCGAAATTCCAATTTAATTGTCGTAATATGCCAAAAAATATAAACTTTTCATGGAGAGGCAGTAACTATGGTTCCTTAGGTCGTATTAGATGTCCCAGAAAAATATTACGCGATCCTGGTCCAAGTCCGACCCATGGCGGAAGCCGTGGGTTATAGTACACGAAAATATGGGAATCAGGCGGAATTCCAGTTTTAAGGCCGTAAAACGCCAAAAAATGTAATTTGTTCATGGAGGGGCTGTGACAATAGTTCTATAAGTCGTATTTGATGTCCCGGAAAAATATTAGGCGATCCGGGTCCAAAGGCCCAGGCCCACGACGGAAGGAGTGGGTTATAGCACACGAAAATATGGGACTCGGGCGGATTTCCAGTTTTATGGCCGTATAACGCCAAAAAATATAATTTGGCCATGGAGGGACTGTGACAATGGTTCCTTAGGTCGTATTTGAAGTCCCGAAAAAATATTAGGCGATCCGGGTCTGTTCAACGGAGGAAGGCGCGGGCTACATGAAAATAATGGAATCGGGCGAAATTCCAGTTTAATTGCCGTAATATGCAAAAAAATATAACTTTTTCATGGGGGGGGGCAGTAACTATGGTTCCTTAGATCGTATTAGATGTCCCGGAAAAATATTACGCAATCCTGGTCCAAGTCCGACCCACGGTGGAAACCGTGGGCTATAGTACACGAAAATATGGGAATGGGACGGATTTCTCGTTTTATGGCCGTAAAATGCCAAAAAATTGTAATTTGGTCATGGAGGGGCTGTGGAAATAGTTTCTTAGGTTGTATTTAATGTCCTGGAAAAATATTAGGCGATCCGAGTTCGTGGACCCGGGCCCACGGCGGAACGCGTGGGCTATAGCACATGAAAATATTGGAATCGAGCGGAATTCCAATTTAATTGCCGTAATATGCCAAAGGATGTAATTTGGTCATGGCATGGAGGTAACTATGGTTCCTTAGGTCTATTTGATGTCCCGGACATATATTAGGCGATTCGGGTCTGGCTACGTCCCACGGCGGAATGCGTGGGCTATAGCACACGAAAATATGGGAATCAAGCGGAATTCCAATTTTATGGCCGTAAAATGCCAAAAAATGTAATTTTTTCATGGAGAGGATGTGGCAATAGTTCCATAAGTCGTATTTGATGTCCCGGAAAAATATTAGGCGATCCGAGTCCAGGGGCCCAGGCCCACAACAGAAATCATTGGTATTAGCACACGAAAATATGGGAATCGGGCGGATTTCCAGTTTTATGGCCGTATAACGCCAAAAAATATAATTTGGACATGGAGGGACTGTGAAAATGGTTCCTTAGGTCGTATTTGATGTCCCGAAAAAATATTAGGCGATCCGGGTCCGGGTCCGTCTCACGGCGGAAGGCGTGGTCTACATGAAAATAATGGAATCGAGCGAAGTTCCAGTTTAATTGTCGTAATATGCCAAAAAATATAATTTTTTCATGGAGGGGCAGTAACTATGTTTCCTTAAGTCGTATTAGATGTCTTGGAAAAATATTACGCGATCCTGGTCCAAGTCCGACCCACGGCGGAAGCCGTGGGCTATAGTACACGAAAATATGGGAATCGGGCGGAATTCCATTTTTATGGCCGTAAAACGCCAAAAATGTATTTTGTTCATGGCAGGGCTGTGACAAGTTACATAAGTCGTATTGGATGTCCCGGAAAAATGTTAGGCGATCCGGGTTCAAAGGCCCAGGCCCA
>ML277495.1:0-24009 GCA_005239495.1 Nicotiana undulata
AGCAAAGAGAAGGACCATAATGGTGGACTTTCACGAGATGCCTAAGCCTGCCAACGATCCTTGCGCTCCCAAACGCTGCTGGGAAAAGAGAAGGGTTTTGAGATGATTCAATATCCCCACCGGAATCTTTGTATTGTGATTCACTTGACTATTTTTTTTTTGTTAGTCAACTCTTGGGTATAATAAACCCTATAATTTGTATACGTGAACAATATNCTTAGCAATAAATAGTTATCCTTTGAACCAAGAAATTCCGTTCTCTATTTTGGGGTGTAATGGATTTAGAAATAATGTTTCTAAACCATTTTTGCATTGGAAAAAGCCTGATATTTTTGAGTTGATTAAAGACGCTATTACGGTGGGCGAATGGAAGTATCCAACTGAGTACAAGAAGCACAAGTATGATATAATGAAGTGGTTGATGACTACTCCAGTTCAAGAATATGAATCTGAATCTGATGAAGATGAAGTCGCGCAGATGGAAGCTGAGAGTCCTGAGAAAGAAAAGATCAACTCCACCGTAACAACAGAAGAAGAGAGTTATAACGACAACATAGGCAAGAACATGAATACAACGATGTCCAAGAGTTGCAGTGGTGATTCAACGAAGATCAAGCTGTCCATCAGAAAACACAAACAATTGGATGATAGCGATCAAAAAGGAACAAAGCAGGCCCAAATCAACAAACTGCAGACTGCTGCTACTAGTGTTAATCTGAGGAAGAGTGGCGAAGATTTGATGAAGAAGACGGATATTGATGCTGAAGCCCAAAACAAGAACCTGCAGACAACTACCGTTAATCTGAAATCGGCAACAAACCAAGTTATGAGGAAGAGCGACAAAGGTTTCAAGAATATTAATGCTGACACCCAAAGCGACAACCTGGAGACTGCTACTACGAAATCAGCAACAAAAGTTGACTGCAGCAGAGTTACGAGGAAGAGTGGGAAAGGTTTGATCAAGAAAACGGATATTGATGCTGACGCCCAAAGCAAGAACATGCAGACTACTACTGTTAATATGAAATCAGCAACAAACGGAGTTACGAGGAAGAGCGGCAAAGTTTTCAAGAAGACGGGTATTGATGCCCAAAGCAAGAACACTGTTACGACATTAAAGAATTGCAGTGAAGAAATATTAATGAAGAAAAAGAGACGGAGAGTGGATTTTGAATCAAGTAAAAGGAAGTATGAAGATAGGGTTGCAGAGCAAAACAAAGCAAAGAGAAGGACCATAATGGTGGACTTTCACGAGATGCCTAAGCCTGCCAACGATCCTTGCGCTCCCAAACGCTGCTGGGAAAAGAGAAGGGTTTTGAGATGATTCAATATCCCCACCGGAATCTTTGTATTGTGATTCACTTGACTATTTTTTTTTTGTTAGTCAACTCTTGGGTATAATAAACCCTATAATTTGTATACGTGAACAATATCAAACGTTGATATAACTACGCATGCAGTCATGAACGGACAAAATTTGCTCAATTTATAGTGTTTACTAATGTCAAAATCTATTCATTGTGAGGTAGCAGGGGTAATTCAACCTCATTTATTATAATTCTCCATTTACATCTGCAGACGCTTCAAAACTGAAGCAAAACGTTTACATATCGCTGATAGAAACTAAGCGTCCACCAAACTGTATAGAGAACCCGGTTCTCTATCAGTTCCCACCGTAAGCAACAGACTGTAAAACCAAACAGTATAGGAAATCAAGTTCCCTATTTGTTCCAACAGTAAATCAGTAAATGAAGAACACGAGATTTTTACGTGGAAAATCCCTACTCAAGGGGATAAAAATCACGACCTACACTGGTAGAATTTCATCTTCACTAGCTTGAAATACACCTATTACAAGCCACTTGGTAATGACTCTATTACAAAGACTTCAACCTCACTAACTTGTAATACACCTATTACAAGCCACTTTGCAACACACTTATTGCAAAGACTTCAACATATGACTAACTATAGACATAACACAAACTCAAATGTTTATGATTTGCAAAAGATCTTCTACAGAAATGCTTCTAAGTAAGTTGGGTAGAAGTTACAAATGAAGAACAAATAACAAAGACTCAACAAACCTAAGGACTTAAGATATATATTTTCAATCTTTGCACCTGGTCCTTGGTTATGTTGTTCTTTGTTCTTGATGCCCTTGAGAATCACTTGCAGGATTGACACACATGTGAGAGAATGCTTGATGAGTTCTTGAATGTGCAAGTGATTTGTTTTTCCTTTGATTGATTTTAATATCTCATTTTTTGTATCACTTGTATGATGTAAGCAAGTAAGTTAAAGATCATTCCCCATAAAGTTGACTGACGCACTGTTTCTGCACTGTAGCATGTGCAGGCAGCAACTTTACAGTTGTGAAGAGTTGACTTTTACGATCACTTCGGGAACTGGTAGTTATTTGTTCCCTCTACTGTTCCTTTGATTCTGAAGAGTTGAACTGTGTCCCCAACTGGAGACTTGTTGATCTTTAAGTTCTTGAGGACGTGTATCATGTTCCTTATCTCGGGAACTGGTAGCTATATGTTCCCTCTGGTGTTCCTTTGACTCTAAAGAGTTGAACTGTGTCCCCAACTGGAGACTTGTTAATATTTAAGTTCTTGAGGATGTGTATCAGGTTCCTTATCTGGTTCTTGACAGTAAGTTTGTTAGATCATCAAAACATAAAACGAAGGTACTTATAACCTATCAATTTCCCTTTTTTTGATGATGACAAACTTAAAATTGATAATCCTGCAAGGAGCCACAAAAACCAGATAATATACCAGGAACCTCACAAAGTTCCCCCTGAGTTTGTACTTCCTCCTTAATCAGTGTACTTCTTCTTCTTCTTAATTCTCAATTTATCTTCCCCTTTTGGCATCATTAAATACACAAACAAGCAAACAACGTAAAGAAGTCTAGACGACAAACTTAGAAATCAAGTTCCCCCTAAGAACTAGAGTGAACTGTATTACAGTTCCCCATCTTGTTCCCCTTCAATTATTTTTCTCCCTTTTGGTATCATAAAAAGACCAGTAATAAGCATTAAGCAAAAAAGAAGCCCAACTTGATTAACTTATGCCACATGTGTGCACACAAACATGACTGAAAACAGAACATAAGAGCAAGGCATACACAGCAAAAGGAGGAGGCGTTCATCAATTTTGGATAATGAAGCAGGGATCAGTTCCATTGTTTCCAGACACATCCACACAAAAAAACAGCAGAAACAAAAGTACCAGTCATAAACATCATCAGAACTAAAAAAGAGGACAAACACTACGAACTTGATACTTGGAAAAGGGACAGTGTTTAGGGAGCACTGGAAGGGAAAGTCCTAGATGAGGAGGCAAGGGTTCGAAGAAGGATGTCCATTCAAGAATTAACTGACACCTGCTCATTGAGTAGTCTCTCCTTCAGGTCCTTAACCTGTTTCCTGAGGTCGCATTTTCTCTTGCCAGACGGGTAACCTCTGTTCTTTGAGAGCTGCTGGAACCAGGTGCCTTCAGAACCTGACTGAGCTAACCTTCGAGAATGGCATTCCTTGCCTTCAGCTTCCTCATGTACGAACCTCACAACACCTTTTCTTTTTAAATTTATTTAATTTTTCCTTGCCAGCGTCCTGGGAATCACAAATCTTGGTCTTCTTAGAGGTACCGGGTTCCTCAATGACATCAGCCTTCCTTTTCATTGACTTTCTTACACTCTTTCCTATTTTGTTTTTTGCAACCTCGTGATGGGTCTCCTAGATGGAACCCATGGGGAAGTTCCTTTCTACTCCTAACACTAATAAAGCTCGCAAGAGCCACATTATCATAATCTGCTTCTTCACTATCCTCCTTCTACTCCTCAGACAAAGATCGCATCTCAGGTACCATACTTGTTAATGACTCAACATAGAAATGATGAGAGGGATCAGGATCAGTACTGACCTGGGGTTCTTGTGGAGAACCAGGGGTTTTATCCCAAGTGGAAGTAGAGGGCTCCTCTTGGGCGGAGGGATCAGGTACCTCGATTGGTTCCCTAGTAGTACTGTCAGGTGCCAAAGTTTCGACAAGCACCAGCTCCCTAACCTCGACCTTTGCACCATTTTCTTCCCCCCCCCCCCTGAGACTCAGATACAACCTCATAACCTCCAACTAGATTTCCCTCAGCAACTATTGACAACATATTTCCTTTAGCTTCCTGTTCTTGTAAATAAAATTTAGACATGGTGGAGTGTAGTGGGTTGAAGAAGAGTGTTTTGTTTTTGAAGAAGAAGAAAAGAGGAATTTTGGATTCTTTGATGTGAACAGTTATGAAAGTGACTGTGAAAGGAGTTGTTTAAATGGAGTGAGGAACCGGTTAGTAATGGGTATAAATTTTGGGAAGTCGGGTCGCTTCAGATGAGACGCTTGGGTTCAAAAAGTGGGAAAGAGGGAAACTGACAATTTAATGACGTGGCATCATTTCAGCCGTTCAAAAATTGTGCATGAGAGTACAAAGGAGCTACTAACCTGTGTCAAGGGAATCAGGTTCCCTGAAAGATTTTGCAAATGTAAGCCTCATCCTTTGACCAACATGCAATGCATTAGCTGCTTGTTTGCTCTGTAATTGTCATGCGTATCTACCTGTAACGGTATAGAGATGAGTTAGACTTTTCCAGAAAATACTTTTTAACTAATTTTACCTGTACAGTTCTTTCATAGCCAATCATTGAGGGACTAGGTTCTGCATCCCTTTGAGATATCTTAGGATTCTGTTGCTGGCTTCTTGATGTACTTCTGTTAACTTATCATTGTCCCTCAGGAGTTTGCTTCACTTGTAAATCTAAGAAGAAATTCAGTTCCCCCATCATACTCATTTCTAACTCACTTCCCATGAGTTTGGAAAATTCTTCACATAGAGAGTAAATTGTTTCTCCAAAGATGATGTCATCAACATAGATCTGCACAATGAGCAGGTTCCTTTATTGTTTCTTCAGAAAAAGAGTGTTGTCAATTTTCCCTCTTGTAAAGACATTTTCTAGAAGGAATTTTGACAACCTTTCATACCAAGCAGGGGGAGCCTGCCTTAACCAATACAAAGCCTTGTTTAGTTTTAAAATGTTCTTCCAAACTCATCAAGTTTGTTTTTGAATACCCACCTGGTTCCTATAACAATTCTGTCAGAAGGTCATTGAACCAGGTTCCACACAATGTTCCTCTCAAACTGATGAGCTCTTCTTGCATAGATGTAATTTAGTCTGCATCTTTCAATGTTTCCTTGATATTCTTGGGATCTATTTGAAAAATAAAGGTTGAGAAGGCAAGTGAGTTTCTTGTCTTTGATATGGTTTGAATTCCTCCTTCCTCCTCTACTTGGCACCCTCATAGGTCCATAGATCCATATGGAGGAGATAAAGTGGCCTTGAGATGTTAACTTCCTTTTTGTGCTTGAAAGAGGATCTGACTTGCTTTCTTTTTACACCTGCATCACACACCCTATGATCCTTGAAGCTTGACTTAGGAAGACCACAAACCAGGTCCTTCTTGACCAATTTGTTCAGCAACATGAAACTTGCATGACCCAACCTTCTGTGACATAGCTCATCATTATCATCAACAGCACTCAGACAACTAAGATCCCCATTTTGCAAGGACTCAAAGTTGGCAACATAGATATTTTTGTATCTTTTGGCCACTAACATCACTTCACCTAGTCACAAGATTTGTGACTATGCATATTTTAGATACAAATTCCACTTTGTTACCCTTGTCACAGATTTGGAAAATACTCGGCAAGCTATACTTCAACCCCTCCACGTAGTACGCATTTTCAACAAAGTGGGAAAGAGACTTCCCAATATTTCTTACTCTCAGAATGTATTCCTTCTTGCCATTTCCAAAGGATACATTCCTTCCCTGCAGGGCCTTCAGTGAAAGAAAATCATTTGTACTTCCAGTCATGTGCTTCGAGCAGCCTCTATCCATGTATCACTGTTGACTGCTCCCTTTCACAGTTCCCTGCACAAGAAAATCAAGGGTTAGACTTAGGAAACCAAACTAGTTTAGGTCCCTTGTAATGAGGAAAAGGGTGAATAAGGGATATTTTGGTCCAAGAAGGCATTATACGTTTTTTATGTGAAGGACCAGGTTCCCTAGCAGCAGTTACTTTTTCAGCAAAAACTTTGTTTTTCTGTTGAGACTGAATTATGGCCTTACAATTTTCTTTAAAGTGCCAAGTGTTGCCACAGTGAGTGCAAAGCCAATTGTCAGGTACAGTAACGTACTTGCTATGAGGGTTGTAGGGAGTATTTTCCCTTTGGAACATAATTCCCTGCATGTTTCCCCTATTTTTTGTGTACAAGGCAGTGATAGCATCAGAGGACTAGGTCCACTTAAGTGTTTTTTCAAGATCACTCTTCACTTTTCCTAGTTCTTCCTGAAGTTGTTTGTTTTTCTCAAGCTCTGCACACAAACTAGATTTCACTGATCTTAACTCATTTTCAACCTTAAGGTATGCCTCACTTGCAACTTCCTTTCCCTTTTGAGTGTTGTCCATCCATTTTTTGTTTTGTTTTTTCAACAAGTTATTTTCTCTAGTTACTTCTTCCACTTGTTCCTTCAAGTCTAAAATAGAAATTACCATATCATCTCTCTCCTGATCTATGTAACCAATTTCTTCTATTAAAGCATTTTTCTCATTAATGAGGCTATGATAGGCATCAATCAACACGTTAGCTAAGGACATCAATTTTTTCTTAGAGTAGGTTTTCAAATGTCTTTGAACATCAAGAAAACTTACCCCATCTTCCTCCTTGTCCTCATCATCATCATCAAATTTGTCCATGAGTGCAAAGATTGACTCATATTCTGAAGATTCATTGTCAGCAACCATCATAGATGTAACTCCTTGGTCATTTTCTCCTTTAGATTCCCCGAAGGAATTTCGCCAATCAGCCAGGGCTTGCTTCACCATGTTGTCAGCAACATCTCTTCTTTTGAACTTTCTGTCAGGGACCTGGTTCCTCTTAGCCGCCTTTTCAGTGTTGGCTTTATAATGATCCTGCTTATGAAGAGGACAGTCTTTAATGAAGTGTCCAGGCTTCCTACACTTATGACAGCAATAATTTCCTTTGAAATTCCTGCTGGGACTTCCTTTCGTTGGAATCCCACCATTTTTTCGAACTATCTTTTGGAATCTTTGAGTGAGATACTCCATGTCGGATTCATTACCACTTGAATCCTTGTTGGCAGCCTTGAGAACCAGGTTTTTCTCCTTTATGGGCTTTCTTTTGGTTTCCGAAGGGAAGGCACTCAAGACTCTATATAGTGGTTTATGCCCTTATTTGGCTTCAAGAAGCATTCTTTCTCTTCATCTCATAAGTTTTGAGATTTCCAATATGCTCGTCAATAGTCAGCTTCTGCAGGTCTTTGGCTTCAGTGATAGCATTAACCTTGCTCTCCCAGGAACCTGGTAGAACACTGAGTGTCTTCCGGACCACCTTGTTTGTTGGAATGATTTCACCAAGTGAATGAAGTTCATTGATTATGGAGGTGAAACGGGTATGCATATCTTGAATGGACTCATCCTCTTTCATTTTAAAGAGTTTATACTCAGTTGTCAGCATATCTATTTTGGATTGCTTTACCTGAGTAGTCCCTTCGTGAGCCTTTTGAAGAGCTTCCCAGATTTCTTTGGCAGATTCACATGCCGAGATACGATTATACTCGTCTGGTCCAATACCAGACACAAGAATCTTTTTCGCCTTGAAGTTTTTCTCAACAGATTTTTGGTCAGCACCGTTGTATTCTTTTATTGTCTTTGGAACAGTCTTTGTTCCCTCTCCAACAGCCTTCATAGGGATAAAGGGACCATCACAATTCACGTCCCAAAGCTCGGAGTCTTCAGCCATAATGAAGTCATGCATTCTTGTTTTTCACCAACCATAGTATTGGCCGTTAAATCTTGGGGGTCTATAGGTTGATTGTCCTTCCTCGAAGTTTGGTGGAGCAACCATGGTGAGGATCCTTTCTAGATGTTAACCTTTTATAAAGAACCTGCTCTAATACCAATTGATAGAAACTAAGTGTCCACCAAACTGTATAGAGAACTCGGTTCTCTATCACTTCCCACTATAAGCAACAGACTGTAAAACCAAACAGTATAGGAAACCAGGTTCCCTATTTGTTCCCACAGTGAATCGGCAGTAAATGAATAACACGGGATTCTTACGTGGAAAATCCCTACTCAAGGGGATAAAAACCACGACCTACATGGTAGGATTTCAACTTCACTAACTTGCAATACACCTATTACAAGCCACTTTGTAATGACTCCATTACAAAGACTTCAACCTCACTAACTTGTAATACACCTATTACAAGCCACTTTGTAATGACTCCATTACAAAGACTTCAACCTCACTAACTTGTAATACACCTATTACAAGCCACTTTGCAACACACTTATTGCAAAGACTTCAACCTATGTTTTATACATCAATACCACATAAGAAGGGGGGTGATTTGTGTGGTGTCTAATTTTCGCGTGAAGTAGTTATAAAAGGACATGGTTCTTCTATGTGTTCCAACTCCTACTGTTGCATAATAATAAATGCAGAAAAGTAAAGAACACAGAGATTTTACGTGGAAAACACCTTGCTCAAAAGGTGAAAAACCATGATATACTACTCAGTAGGATTTTCTCCAAACACTTCACTACAACAATGAGCCAAACAACATTTACAAAATAAATTCTTTTGTAAACCTAAGGACTACCTCTAATCCCTTTGTGGAAAACTAGCCTCTAGTTATTTGCGACAAACTTCAAGTTAGCTATAACTTGAACACTCAGTACCTATTACAATTGCTTCTAGATAAAGCTGAAAGTTACATGTTGTAATCACCTACTACAAATAAACTAGACTAAAAGACAACATATGTAACTGGTTCTTCTAGCTGGTTCAAGTAGCTCCAGATTCGCACTCTCCAATTTGGCTCGAACTGCTTGCAAAATTTCTTCACGAATTTTGCTCTCAATTCTTGATAAAATTTTGTTTTTGTGCATCTCCAAATCATAAGAACAATCTGCAATTTATAGGAGTTAGTAGATAAGGAATTAACTAGAATCCTAATGCAACTCTTCCTTGGTGGAAGAGTTCTAGTCAAACTCAACTCCTAAATCCTTCCTTATCTTAGATTCTGTTCTTATTGAATAAGGAGTTCTTCTCCAATTTTGTTTTTGCAATCTTATTTCAAAGTGTGTAGAGTGTAGAACACATACCTCGCCTTTCAGATGAACCAACACGATAAACCAGGTTCATCATTTTAGAATCGTCTTGATCAAGCCTCAATTCGCAGAGATAGAAAAAAATTAATTAGTGACAAATAAGTCATATCAAAACATGGCATAAAAGTATACTTTTATAGTATGAGACTGAGCAATTGTTAATTTGATTATTTACACAAATTCCTGATTTTCTAGCCTTTTTTTTCATTTTTCATTTTTCTTTCATGTACATTATGAACTGGTTCAATCCGGTGATCTTAATCATCCCCAAGTAACATGTTCCTTTCAAAATGTTCTCTACTCACTGCTTTTGTAAAGATATCAATAATCTATTTATCAGTAGCATAAAACTCAATAATGATCAATCCCTTCCCATAATTATCCCTTAAAAAATGATATCTAGCATCTATGTGCTTAGTTCTTTTGTGATGAACCGAGTTCTTGGTCATACTAATTGCATTAGTGTTTTCACAAAAGATAGGGATATAACCTACATCAATACCACAATCCATTAATTGTTGTTTGATCCACAACATTTAGCACAACATGAGGAAACATCAATACACTTAGTTTCAGCAGTAGATAAGCCCTCAGAATTTTACCTTTTTGGTGGCCCAAGACACAAGACATGAGCCAAAAAAGTGTGTCATACCTGAGGTGCTCTTTCTATCCACAAGAAAAGCTACATAATCAGCATCATCATATCCCACTAAGTTGAAATTACTACCTTATGGATACCATAGACAAAGGTCAGTGGTGCCTTTTAGGTATCTCAAGATCCTCTTGACAACAGTCAAGTGAGACTCTTTTGGATTTTCCTGGAATCCAGCACAAAGGCCTACACTGAAAACAATGCCAGGTCTGCTAGCAGTGAGATATAACAAAGAGCTAATCATTCCCCTATACATCTCCTGATCAACAGATGAACCAGGTTCATCCATATCCAATTTCGTGGATGTTGCAATAGGAGTGTCAATTTCTTTGGATTTTCCTTCCTGATTTTGTTACTGAGGAATAGGTTCATGGACAGGTTCCCTCGAGGTTTGAGGATCGGTTCCTCTCTAGTCAGTTCCCCCTATCACGTTGCCCTAGGTGGAAGGACATGTTCCTTCATGTGATGCTGCTTCAGGATGGACTGTGGCTTCATCATTTGAGTTTCTTGTCAGTCCAATCTCTCCATCATCTTGTTCCTTATCAACCCAATGATCTCATCTTTCTTCCCATTTCCAAAGGAGACATTACCTCCTTTGAGGTTCTCAAGTGAAAGGAATTGGTCATTGCTTCTTGTCATGTGCTTTGAGCAGCCACTATCCATGTACCATATTTGGTTGCTCCCCTTCACTTGAACCTGCAAAAGGAGATCATGGGTTAGTCTTAGGAACCCAAACTAGTTTGGGTCCCTTTCTATAGGCAAAAGGATAAATCACATTCTTTTTAGCCCAACTTGGCAGCCTATTTTTCCCTAGAACAAAATTTTTGTTCTTCTGACTTGCCTTCTCTTTTGCAGTGCATTCACTTTTATAGTGACCAATATTACCACAGTGTGTGCAAATCTTGTTCCCAGGGAGTATGAGGTACTTGCCTTTGGGATCCCACTTAGGTGTAGAGTTCCCAAAGCCAAGTCCTCTTCTGTTGCTACTATGATGTTTTTGTAGCCATGAAAGTGCATCAGAGGATCTGTTCCATTTACAAGTTCTGTCTAGCTCATGCTTAACCTTAGTCAAGTCCTCCTTCAGGGTTCTTACCAGTTCATCCTTTTTATAAAGCTCATCTTTTACCTTTCCTAGATCCTTTTCTAGTGAGAGTTATGTGTCACTAGCTATTTCTTTACCTGTTCTAACTTCAATTTCAGAATTTAAGATCTAAGTTCTAAGACAATTGTATCAAGTGCATGAACCTGGTCCTTCAAGTTACACTCTTTTGACATATGTTCTTTTTTAGAACTTATATTCTTAGTTCATCAATTAAAATTAGCAACAATTCAAATATTCTATCTTTAGAAAGGAGTTTAATTTAATCCTTAAGGTCCAAAAAACTTATCTCGGATTCTTCATCAGGTTCATCTTCAGATTCCCGAACTGCTATAAGAGCTCGTTCAACAACCATTGCTTTGGATGACCTTTTGTTGTAGTTCTTCTTGTCATGAACTTGTTCCTTTTTTCTGTTCCTTCTTTCAGATTTCTCCTTTTTCCACTCGACTTCCCACATAGGACAGTTCTTGATCATGTGGTTCTTTTTACCACATTTGAAGCATCCATCAGTCATCTACAAGTGATCATCGAATAGTGATGGCCGAGTGGTGGATTTCTCTTTACACTTTTCAGGTAGTGCACTCATCTTGATCTTTTCCTAAGGTGTTAGCCTCTTCAAGGATAACCTACTCTGATACTAATTGATGTTTTATACGTCAATACCACACAAGAGGGGGGNTGAAGCAGTTATAGAAGGACCTGGTTATTCTATGTGTTCCAACTCCTACTGTTGCAGAATAATAAATGCAGAAAAGTAAAGAATATGGAGATTTTTACGTGGAAAATACTTAGCTCAAAAGGTGAAAAACCACGACCTACTACTCAGTAGGATTTTCTCCAAACACTTCACTACAACAATGAGCCAAACAACATTTACAAATAAACTCTTTTGTAAACTTAAGGACTACCTCTAATCCCTTTGTGGCAAACTAGCCTCTAGCTATTTGCGACAAACTTCAAGTTAGTTATAACTTGAACACTCAGTACCTATTACAATTGCTTCTAGATAAAGCTGAAAGGTACACGTTGTAATCACCTACTACAAATAAACTAGACTAAAAGACAACAGATGGAACTGGTTCTTCTAGTTGGTTCAAGTAGCTCCAGATTCGCACTCTCCAATTTGGCTCGAACTGCTTGCAAAATTTCTTCACGAATTTTGCTCTCAATTCTTGATAAATTTCTGTTTTTTTGCGTCTCCAAATCATAAGAACAATCTGCAATTTATAGGAGTTAGTAGATAAGGAATTAACTAGAATCCTAATGCAACTCTTCCTTGGTGAAAGAGTTCTAGTCAAACTCAACTCCTAAATCCTTCCTTACCTTAAATTCTGTTCTTATTGAATAAGGAGTCCTTCTCCAATTTTGTTTTTGCAATCTTATCGATCAGAAGATATCTCAATTTCACCAGAATACGTTTATCTCCTGCATGTGCATCTCATGTGCCTTTGAATCTGCTCGTCTATGTCACCTGTGATAGACCTGGTTCATCTCGGAGTTCCTTTGTCAATCTTCAAAACTATTTCCTTTCTTGAGCCAACACTATGACTAACTATAGTCACAACACAAACTCAAATATTTATGATTTACAAAAGATCTTCTACAGAAATGCTTCTAAGTAAGCTGGGTAGAAGTTACAAATGACGAACAAATAACAAAGACTCAACAAACCTAAGGACTTAAGATATATATCTTCAATCTTTGCACCTGGTCTTTGGTTATGTTGTTCTTCGTTCTTGATGCCCTTGAGAATCACTTGCAAGATTGACACACACTTCAGAGAATGCTTGATGAGTTCTTGAATGTGCAAGTGATTTATTTTTCCTTTGCTTGATGGTAATATCTCATTTTGTATATCACTTGGATGATGTAAGCAAGTAAGGTAAAGAGCATTCCCCATAAAGTTGACTGTTGCACTGTTTCTGCATTGTAGCATGTGCAGGCAACAACTTTAAGAGTTGACTTGTACGATCACCTCGGGAACTGGTAGCTATCTGTTCCCTCTATTGTTCCCTCTGTTGTTCCTTTGACTCTGAATAGCTGAACTCTGTCCCCAACTGGAGACTTGTTGATCTTTATGTTCTTGAGGACGTGTATCAGGTTCCTTATCTCGAGAACTGGTAGCTATATGTTCCCTCTGTTGTTCCTTTGGCTCTGAAGAGTTGAACTGTGTCTCCAACTGGAGACTTGTTGATCTTTAAGTTCTTGTGGATGTGTATGAGGCTCCTTATCTGGTTTTGACAGTAAGTTTGTTAGATCATCAAAACATAAAACGAAGGTACTTATAACATATCAATCGCAATCTAGTGAGATTTAATGAAGTCGATGGAACAAAACCATTTAAGGCGTGATGGCAAACATTCTGTTATCAAAATATGGACAACCTTTTCCATAATTACCAAGGTTCGACATACTAAATTTAAAATTTAAAACTAGTACAAAGATGTCTTATGTACAACGAGATTCACCTTCTTTACCTCTAATGAAACTAAATACAATGATCAAAATGAAAATCTAGCGCTTGGAGCTGATCGTCTGCTGCTGGTTACTGTGTTACCGGTTACTCTGTTGGTTCCAATTGAACACAGACTTCTTTTCCCGAAAGGAAGCATATAAGTCCTATTTGGTTCTTAGAATGAAACAATATGTGAGAGTTCATAAAACTTAGTGCCTTCGCGGACCCTAGAACATCATCATATGTACAAAATCTTCCTTAATTTTGATATCTCGCATATAAATCAATTAATTCTTAGTAACACTATGAATAAGTAAGGGGAAGAGGAAGAAAATATTTTCAAAGATGTTACAAGCTTAACTCCATCTGACCAGTAGCTTTCCCTTAAAACGAGTACAAATGTGACTGCTCATTATAGCCGCTGATCAGTACTAGGAATTCGATTACTTTTGAAACTGTGACTATTTTTTATGACTACTTATAAATCTGGCTATTTTTGAATTTCTCCCCGCAGTGCGGGAAAGCAACTTGGACAAGGTACAGAATTTGTATGTTTGAGTCAACAGGTGCATATATCAATTGTAAATAAAGGTCAAACAAGTTCATATGATGCTACCTCAATACATGCTCGACATAGTGATAGAATAAGCAAAGTTCCTTCTCATGAATCCATTATTGGGTACATTGTCTGTTTTTTTCTTTGTTTGGTGCCTTAACAGTTGTAGGTAATGAACAAGGGGAACCTTTGCAAAAGGAGCTTAAGTAGTGAACTACATTTTATAACTCCATTAACAAGGAGAGTCGAATTAGCATCTTAAATTGTGTGCTATCTATGTTTGAGCGGACTCCGTGTCAAATCTTCCAAAATGCATTACTTTTGGGACCCTTCACGTACCCAATAATATTTTGTTTGAATTAGAGCAACGTAGATACCAGTCATATAACATCACAAAAAATAGGACGGAAGGAATATAAGAAAGAATCAGCAAGCATCCTCTAAACCAATTCCAAATGTGCTAAGGCCATCTCCCTATTTCGGGGACAACTTACTCCAAGCATTCTCCCATTTTCTCCCTCAAAAGAAAATGTTTTTTTTTATATTTTTCTCTCTTCTATATTATATTATTATCTTTCATTTCAATTTTTATTTTTTAAATTCCATTAAACAAATTTCATCTTTTATTTTCATTAATTTATAATTTCCATTAAAACAATTCCATTAAAATTTTCAAATAATATAATTTTTAAGCAATTATTATAGATTAACTAATAATTCAAATAAAAGTGAAATCATTGTGATACAAAATATTCAACTTCAACCTATAGTATTCTCCCATAAATAATCTATTAATGCATTACGAAGTGCAAAATGAGAATCTTTGTCCTTAATTCTTCTACGTCGAGCTAAAAATTCTTGAAATCGTTGATGGGTGTGGATTCTATTGTTGATCTGACTCGTTGTAAATTTTATGCGACAAGAACAACAACGAATGTATGAAAGAAGTCAACAATATTCACACTCACAACCACAACAATCCTCGGCCCCATTCACTCAATACTATAATGATTTTGGTGTATCTGGAACGACATACCTCCCTACTATTTTTATGTATTTTAATTTAATGTATTTTCAATTTTCATGTATTTCCATTTAATGTATTTTCAATTTTAGCAACATCTAATATTTTATATTTGCACCATTCATTTTTTGAGATAATTATATATTTTTTGTACAATTATAACTTATAATAAAATTAACTTACAATTTTACATAAAAATAATAAATGCACGAAAATTAATTTATCAAAATTATAAACCAAAGTTAAGAACGTGGTATATATAAAGAGATAAATTAAATAATAAAATATGCAAAAATAATGATGGGGAGATGAATAGTGTTCCCATATTTGGGTAATACTATTAATTCCCATTTTGGGGGCAAAATAAGGAAGGTTTGGAACTTTATTATGACAAAAATTGCCCCTGTTATAGAGAAAGGGGAGGGTTGAAGATGACCCAAGAAAACTATTACTCTAGTAATAACATTTGTTCCGTCCCAATTTTGTGTTATTGTTTCACTAGGCAATGAAATTTAGAAAAGAAGAAAAAACTTTTGAAATTTATATCTAAACAAATAAACTATTTTTAAATATAAAAATAATCATCACATAAATTAAGACAATATGAACTTTTGTTATACATCGAAATTGTAGCCTTAAAACGTGAAAGACAAAACTGTTGTTTAATGGCAAATATCAGGATATGTAATTGTCGCATAGCTTCAGTCACATCAGAAGCCGTAGTTAGTACTCCTCATTGGATCTTTTCATTTCTTCAAAGGACAAAACCTCAAGCATAGCCATGTAATTTCCCCTGTAATAATCTCATACTTCAATCATCTCAATTGGATAAACCTATTAAATTCCCACCACCACAAAAATCTCTCCCCACAAATACCAAAAAGAAAAAATAAATAAAAATCTCCCCCCAGAAACACTGTAAACCAAAATCACCACCATGACTGCTTCAAGTCCAGCTTCCTTTACTTCATCAATTCTCAACATTCCCAATTCCAAAACCACATCTTTCATTTTAAACCCTAACCCTTTTCCCCAAATCAAAGTCAACAAATCAAGAAATCCTAAAAAGCCAACTGGGTATTTCATTTCTAAGTCTGTAACAGTCGATAATCCCACCACTGTATCCTCTTCATCTGCATTGAACCTAGATGAGGGAGTTGATGAAAAATCTGCTGAAGCAATTGGGAAAGTTGGATCTAGGGTTAGGGTTACGGTTCCGTTGAAAGTGTATCACGTGCCTAAGGTTCCTGAATTGGATTTGGTAAATAGAATTGGAACGTTGAAACAATACGTGGGTTTTCATAAAGGCAAACAAATATCAGCTAATTTGCCTTACAAAGTGGAGTTCGTGGTGGACAATTTGGAAGGGCGAGATGGTCCGGTTAAGTTCTTGGCACACCTTAAGGAAGATGAGTTTGAGTTTCTTGACTGATTTAATTTCAGTTTTTTTATTTGATAATTTTAGTGCTTTTTAAATGATTACTGTGTTCCACTGAATATATGAGAATAATCATGTGTACAAGTATTATTTTCTTGTATCATTTTGTAGTTCTAATTTTTTAAATATAAAAAGATGGTTATTTTGGCTCATTGCATTGGGTTTTCGTAAATTTGTTGTTACCACTATTAAAAAAGATAACATTAATCGAGGGTTTACTGAAAACAGCTTCTCTACGTAGGTAGAGTTAAGGTCTGCATACACGCTACCTTTCCCAAACTTCATCTATGATAATATACTAGATTTGTTGTTGTTGTACCGGAGTATTAAAAAAGATAGCGCCGTTCTCGATACTTGTGTTGGTGAGAGGTAGCAGGTAATAATCGACGTGTGTTAGCTGGCCCCTACATCATGTCATAAAAAGAAAAAGATAAAACATTTTGTTAGTACTGTTAAGAAAGACAAATGTGTGTTAGTCTAAGTAACAATTTGTGAAACAACAGCAATATATAGAACCGATAATAGATTGTTTGGAATTAATGTTTTGATAGTCTACTCTTGCTTGGATGTTTCTGTTTAGTCCTTTTTCTTTTCTAATCGGTAGCTATTTGATTCTTGGAACGACCAGCAAAAGTTTGAAACCCTTGTGATCACTGGTTATTGAATCTCTAGACTTAATATTTAGCGTGCTTATGGTGGAAATATATATCCTTTTAAATGGATAACTTTAGTTACTGTGTTTATATGAAATGGTGACTTGAGCATGAAGTGTTGGAAGACTTGAAATGAGTGAGAGTTCCAAACTTGCTGGCAAAAGTGTAATGTTTTTTCGTATGTGGGTAGCTTGATTTGGTAGCCATGGTTGTATTTGGAAAGACTTACTAGTAACGTACTAATGTAACATCTGATGTGAAAGAGCCTCCATAGCAATTGGACTAGCAGGAAAAATGCTGCATTGCTGTCTTTGCTGAATGAATTGGAGCTTGAGGTTCTAGTCTAAGCTGAAGCATGTTATCTCTTTCGAGGAGAGCCAAGAGCGTATGCACATGTACTTTGATATGTAGATAAATATAAGAAAAGTTGAAGCAGAAAACAAAAACCAAGAAGAAATAGACTACAGTTATTGACTACATATGGTATATTTATAAAAATTATTGAACATACACCTTCTTAATGTAAGAGGATTACCTTATTAAAAAACACAGAATAGTTTTCTGCAAATCAAGGCAAAGGCAGGCTAAGTTGCTCCGACACGGCAGTTTAGGTGCCGTACCCGTGTCGACACGACACCAGTATGAGTGTGGGTAAGGGATCCGTACCGGATTTGGTCAAACAATTTTGGGTCCTTTGACCGCGACGGGCGGAAAAATTTGAGACGGGATACAATTTGATTCACGAAATCAGAACCATAACTAGGGCGAATTTGAAGAAAATAGCATACCTTATCCAGGAAATCAATTCTTTACTTATCTACAACTTGAGAATAAAAAAGAAATCCACACTTTATAAGTTATACATAAGTATTCCACCAAATTCCTCATAATTTAGATATATTTTTATTTTTTTTAATTATTTTTAGCCGGATCCCCGCACCCGTATCCATGCTAGGATCCGTATCCCCGAATCTTAAAATTTACATCTCGAAGGATCCGGCCTCTAGATCCGCACCCTTGTCCGAGCAACTTAGAAGGCAGGTGATGCTTGGCTCGGAGGTGTCGAATGACAAGTGCTTCCTGTTAGGGATATGCCCGAGCAAAAAGAAACAGAAAGTAAGCCTGAGGTGCAGAGGCATTTGCCTTTGTTGATGGCATGAGTCATGACTGGTATATGAAATTTCTTGTGTTTATTTAAAAACTACACTTGCATAAACTAGATAATAATCAATACTTTAACTTCTGTTGACCTTTTACTTTGATAAGGATCTTTTATGGCTTATACCATATCTCTGATCAATATTTGACAGTTTGTACCATATTTTTCTGTACAAACATATCAAATCATGCTCCATTGTATCACCTACACTTTGGATTTGAGGGAATTCCGTTTGTGCTTACTTGCATATGTTTTTAGCAAATCAATAGATCTTCATTATACCTTAGCTTCTGCATTTTTCGGCTATAGAAAGTTGCCAAATTCATGGAGCTTCTTCTCTTCTGTTGGGATCATGGTCTGAATCTATCGACAAATGATAAATTAATTGGTTCTCTTCGCTCTGTTCATAATGCCCAATAAGTGGAGGTTGAGGTTGGAGAGAGATTTCTGAAGGCGTACAATCATCATGACTTTAATATGATAATAATTGTTTTCCTTAAATAGTAGGATCATATATGTAAGATCAAAATAGCGGCACTGGGGATTGGAAATCTTATTCCTGTAAGCTAAGCTTTGCTCAAAAGCTCGAATAATTTCATATGCAAGCAACTCATATCTCCAAAAGTTCGTACTATAGCAGATACTAGGTCTAAATCTTTGTCGATAAGTTGAAGTATGGTAAAGTTGCAATAAATTTGTCGTGAAGTAGCTGTTCATAATGTAGTCTCGTTTTAGTTATTGTTTAAGGTTGCTGCAAAAAAGCAAAGAATTGATATGTTGGCATAAACTGCTGAAGCAGATTATATGTTATTAAGATATTCATACTTTTGCTATATGAGCTCTCATTGATATATAAGATCAGAATGTGAAAGAACCTGCCATCTCATGGTACCTACCAGCTTTTGATTTTTTACTTGGTAGTGTGCCCTACCTCTTTATTGATGTAGCCAACTGCCAATTTGTTTGACTTCAAACTTCAGACTTGGGGAACTTTTGATCCAACTAGTTTCCAGGTTGAAGTTGCCATGGTTGTAATACAACAATAATTTACATTTCAATCCAACCTTCCTACAAAATAGACTATATACCAGATTTCTAACACGAGATGGTTAAGGACGGAGGAGTACGTATCATTCCTTCGCAACCTTTGGTGGGTATGTGCACAAGCAATAATTTGTATACGTTCCATTTTTGGCAAATGAAATAATGTTGTTAATATAATAGACGACTGTGAAAATCTGTCTCGTCTAATGACCGACTATGATCCTCCCATTGATAGGTACGAGATATTCATCTTACACTGGAAAAAACTTGGAATATAGCATAATTGCCACATATATATATAAAGACTAGCAGAATTATGAGATATCAAAAGTGGTAAGTTAATTGGTTTTTTATTCTCCGCTTTGTATAGGTTAATTTGGTTGTTTCATATTATATTTTATTTTGCTGTGTTCCACATTTGCAAATAGTTGTAGGCAATTTCCTAGAACCCACCCCTGTTCCAAAAGTTAGTGGGATGACACCTAATATTAAAATTTTGATTTCTACTACTGTTATGTTATGTTTTTTTGTCTTTGATCTTTTACCGTTGGTTCGCAACTCTAGTTGGATATTCATATTAAGCATTTCTTAATTTCCTTATCTTTGCTTGATTTGGAAACTAAACAATTGAAATAATACCTAGAGGTGTCTAACGGGCTGGGTTGACCCGGAATCGGACCGGCCTAGACCGGTTAAACCCGGAATCGGATCGGCCCGGTATGAAGGGGGGCCGTGTAGGGATGGGTAGGCGGGGTAGAGGGGGTTGGTCCGTAAAAGATTAGGGCACCGATTAACCGGACCGGTCAAACTCAGTCAAATGATACAATAAATATGAAGTCATAAACTTTCGAACAAACAACCTTCCAAACCAACAACCTTCCGAACCAACATATGTCATAAACTTTTGAATTGCAAAACTTTCGAAACCGCGAAATTTTGAACCCGTAAACTTCGAAACACATAAATCTCCAAACTCATAACTTTGGAACTTGTAAAATTTCGAACCTTTAAACCGAAAGATGAAAAAAGTAAAATTGAAAATATATTAAAAAAATATTTTTTTTTTAGGGGTGGGGGGTGGGGGGAGTATAGAAAAAAGAAAAAAACAGAAATTTTAAAATTACAAAAAAAAGTTAAAAAAATTTCGGGGGTGGGAGGCAGGGGGTAGAAAAACGAAAAACAAAAATTTGAAATTACCAAAAAAAGGTGAGATAATAGGGTGGGTGGTGACGGAATAAAACCTTTTTGGAGAGAGGGCATGGGGTGGGGTTATGTGAGGGTGTGGGGTATGGAATATGGTGGGTAAGCTTGAGAAGGAGTTTTGGAAAATATTTTTCCTTCTCTTGATAAGGAAAACATTTTCCTCCAATTGAAAAAAAATGAGTTGATAAGGAAAATATTTTACAAAATATTTAAGCCAACCAAATATGAAAAAATTAAAAAATATTTTCTTTCGTACTAAACACACCCTTAATATTTTCAAAGACTGAACATTGTCATCAATACCAGAAATAGAAAAATATTTTCCTTTGTACCAAACACACCCTTAATGTTTTCATAGAATGAACATTGTCATCATTCATCAACACCAAAAATAGACTCATGATTAAAGGTGTGTTTGGTATAAAGGAAAATGTTTTCCAAGAAAATGTTTTCTTGAAAAACAAGTAGTAATCTTATTTATTTTCTGGTGTTTGGTACGCAAACTAAGGAAAATATTTTCTCAAGAGTATTCATAAATAATTTTGATACAATGAACATGAAGCCATAAACTTTCGAACCAACAACCTTCCGAACCCACAAATTTCATAAACTTCTGAACCGCAAAACTTTCGAAATTGCGAAATTTCGAACCCGTAAACTTTATAATTTTTAAACCCGTAAATTTCGAAACACATAAACCTCTGAACTCATATCTTTGGATCTTGTAAAATTTTGAACCTGTAAACCGAAAGAGAAAAAAGTAAAACTGGAAATATATATAAAAAAAAAATATTTTTTCTCGGAGGGGGCAGGGGGTGCGAGGGGGTAGGGGTGCAGAAAAAAAACAGAAATTTAAAAATTACAAAAAAGGTAAAAAAAGATAAAATGTGCGGNTGCGTAGGTGGTGACGAAAAAAAAATCTTTTTGGAGAGAGGGCATAGGGTGGATTTAGGTGGGTGCGTGTGAGGGAGCATTGGTGAGGGTAAAAAATAGGATGGGGAAGGTTGAGAATGGGTTTTGGAAAATGTTTCCACTTCTCTTTATAGGGGGCTTGCGTGTGAGGAGTTTTGCTAAATCGTCCTAGCATTTTTGTTTCTACAGAGCAAGCAGGAGCACCAGAATTGTGATATCCATGTTCAGAAGAACCGTTAAAGCATAAGCACGAGCACAAACATAAACATCGCAAATTATCACCATATGCTGAAGCACCAGAAGAGCACAAGCATAAACATGAACATAAACACAAGCACAAACGATCACATTCACCTGCTAAAGCACCAAAGAGCGACTCCGAACCATCTTTGTTGGCTAATTTTGGCTTTAATTTATTTTGAGTGAAAAGATTATCTTTGAAATTGATTGCTATGAAAATCTTAATCTATCTTGGGTGAAATGTAATGGTTTCTCTACATTGAGATTATATAATATAAGTTGTTATTGCATCAAAATTTCATGATATGTGATTTGTATCAGTGTTGATGACTCACGTTCATTTATTTGTTTTGCTATATCCATTTAGACTAAAGCTTACGCATAATTGGTTTTTATTTAAATAGAGAATAATTAGGGAGAAAAAGATTTGCTTTGAGGATTGGAGCATTTCAAAAGAAATAAAATTACCACCTTTTTCCAATAAAGAAAGAAATCTTCAAAAGTTCTCTTCAAAATTACCACCTTTTTCCAAAATATATATATATATATTGTTGAACCTCCTTGATTCAATTTGGTACAGTGTATAATAAATAATTAGTTTTTATTTCAAACAAAAAAATTCTAGGAGAGAAAATTGGCTCGAGGTACGTAACATCTTTGTAAAAGAGGAATTTCAATATTGTGAAAGCAATTTCACACCTCAAGATACATATCCACGTTAAGAGTCCCAATGTCTTTGCCTCGTCAATGGAACTATTTCCACGTCGATTTCCTCTAATTGAGCAGGAAATTCGGATCTGAATATAAGAAAAATGAAGTTTTGGATTTTCATTAGAAGTAGCAAATGTGCTGATTGAGCTGATTTTGGGCAGGTCAAAATCGGGTGAGCCAACAAATGGACGGGTCATTTACTTGGGCTGAAATGCGTTAGTCCAAGATGAGCTAAAATTTGGGTTATAGCCCGTCCGCCCAACTCTTGTTGACTCTTCGACCACCGACTTTGCTGCTCCTTGGGCTATCTCAACAAACGATGACTTGAGAACTCTTCCTTTAGTACTATCTTGGTTTAAATATTCTAAAGGCAGATTTTGACCCATATAGACAGGTTGATTAGTCTAACCTTCACATTGTCTATCCAAATAAAAAGGAGCTAAACAATTGTCTCTTTGTCAGTTGTCATTAGCAGAACTCCATATATAAACATTATAAAATTCGTTCTGACTTTTCCGATGATGTTTGAGACTAATTAGCATAACTGTCACGCACATGTACAAAAACTCTTCGGAATAGATTGGTGCGGCATGTTGGCTTTGCCAAATAACATTCACATTTCGTCGATGCAATTGGTGACAACATCGTAGTGATATTTTTCAATAGATATTTGGTCTTTGTGACAAATGATAAAGCCATTTTTAAGGCATATGTAGTAGCTAAGATCACAACTCAACTTTGATTAGACCAACCAAATGTTATAAGTGGTTAATTAGACGTGAGCATTTGAGATCAATAAGTGAATTTGACTTTTTAACTTTCAAACATATTGATGACAAAAAGGTAAAGAGAAAAGCATAAATTGTTTTGCATGTTTGAGTGTATACCGAAGGAATGTTAATTTGGTAACAAAATTGTAAGAGATAATTGAGCCAAATGTAACTTGTAGGTGACCCCACCAAGTCTAATAAATCCTAAATTATCATAGTTAAAAGTATTTCTGTCTAATTTGTTAAATAGTACTCCTATATTGTTGCATCTTAGATGGAGTGACTAAATATTGGGTTGATATTGTGAGCTATGTCAGTTTTGTTAGTTGAGAAGTTAGTTAGCCGGTTATAGTTGTGGGATCCAGTAGTTAAGTAGTTAGAGTTAAGTTAATACACAGTTGAGTTAGTGTGCAATTGTATATAAAGTTGTACTCCTCTATTACAGAGAATCAGAATTCATTTCACTGCAAATCCTCTCTTCTCTCTTAAGCTCAATCTCTCTACTTTCAAACCTAATTCCAAATTGCTTGGATGATTCTGGAAATTGAGCTCAGATTCATCAAGCTCACATGGTATCAGAGCAGTGAAGAGCTGTAATTCCGCAAATTTAGTTCTATTTGGCTGAAATTCCATCGTTGTCTTCCCCGCGAAGCTATGGCGGATGATTGTCAATGGCGGCCGAAAAAATCGCTCACACGCATCCTTTGTTCATTCATCCCTCAAACACTCCTAGTTCGATTTTGATTCCTGTAAAGCTCACATGATTAGAAAATTACGGACTGTGGCATCGCTCAATGTGAATTGCTTTGCAAGTTAAGATGAAGCTAGGGTTCGTGCTTGG